>CM069858.1:233908963-234155772 GCA_036172795.1 Pelodytes ibericus
TTATTAGTAGTAGTATAACCTTGTAGTTTATATATACATATATTATTATTATTATTATTATTATTAGTAGTAGTAGTAGTAGTAGTAGTAGTATAACCTTATAGTTTATATATACATATATTATTTTTATTATTATTATTATTAGTAGTAGTAGTAGTAGTAGTATAACCTTGTAGTTTATATATACATATATTATTATTATTATTATTATTATTAGTAGTAGTAGTAGTAGTAGTAGTAGTATAACCTTGTAGTTTATATATACATATATTATTTTTATTATTATTATTATTAGTAGTAGTAGTAGTAGTAGTAGTAGTATAACCTTGTAGTTTATATATACATATATTATTATTATTAGTAGTAGTAGTAGTAGTAGTAGTAGTAGTATAACCTTATAGTTTATATATACATATATTATTTTTATTATTATTATTATTATTATTATTAGTAGTAGTAGTAGTAGTATAACCTTGTAGTTTATATATACATATATTATTATTATTATTATTATTAGTAGTAGTAGTAGTAGTAGTAGTATAACCTTGTAGTTTATATATACATATATTATTATTATTATTATTAGTAGTAGTAGTATAACCTTGTAGTTTATATATACATATATTATTATTATTATTAGTAGTAGTAGTAGTAGTAGTATAACCTTGTAGTTTATATATACATATTCTGGGAGTCAACTGTCATTTTATTCCACGGTCACAGTATTTATCCAAGACCCCATGCAAGGGGTTTCCTGAATGACATTGCAGGGGTTTTACTACAGAGAACTGTGTGAGGAACTTAGCCTGCAAGGCTGTTTCCCAGCATGCCTTGCTGTACAAGAGAGATAATTGTGCAAGAATGTCACATTATCTCTCCGAACAGCAAAATATACAGTTTTACATAAAAATACATAACTGATATAATATTCAGACGGATGCTACACACTGCATATAACACGAGCATAGCAACAGTTATAACAGACATATTCACCCTATGTGTCCAGAAGTGGCTAGGTTTGCCACATACATATATTATTATCAGTAGTAGTAATAGCACTATCACCTTATATCTTATATATACATTTATTATTAGTAGTAGTAATATAATCTTACGCGTTGGTTAGTATATTTGGCTTTTATATATTTATTTATATATATATTTTTACAGTTTACAGATTCTTTTATTAAGTCTAAAGATACAAAAATATCCACACATAAAATACATAGACAGCATATTATGAACCTTAGAAAGACATATAGTCATACATCTTGTTGCTTTCTACTTCTCAATTTTCTAATACTATTCTTTGACCTTTTGTATGAATCACATATAATACAACAAAACAATTTGCAAACACCGTGGTGGTAACTTACAGTAGGGAAAGTAAATTCCGATTTGTAGTGTAACACCTGTCAGGCTATCAGTCCACCCCTTTTAATCTCTGAAAACTAAGACATTGTGCTTAGCTGCTGTGAGACAATGGACAAGAAGGGGTCTAAGCTGTGGATTCATCTTGTGAAGCCCCATATGTCCTGGGTATCTGCTTCTCACAAAACGTATTCATTTGTTCCAGTCGATTCGGTCCACACGCCCACCATATAAGTACCAAACCTCCACTATTTTACCCCTGCTGCATTTGTGTGTCTCCTGTTACTGTCTGTGAAATTAAATCATGTATGACCATGACACACACAATTGGTGTCTGGGCGACGAAGGGTTAACCCCCATGTAAACTCTGCCCCTTAATCAAACTTCTGGGCTACCTGAAGACAGATAAGATAAGCCTGTCACCTTTTTATCTTCACAGGGCCAGATAATCCGGCTGTAAATTGCAGAGGCCACACCCACCGCGATAGAACACTGGATATATTTACTTTATTTAACATGCTCTGTAATAATGGATCTGCTAACCAGCATTAATATTCTTTAATGTTTCATTTTATAGCTGCTCAATGTATCGATTTGCATTGTAATAATCTATAACCTCTGTGGTCCCCCTGTGTAACCTCTGTGTAACCCCTGTGTAACCCCTGTGTAACCCCTGTGTAACCCGGCTCCTTAATATGCAAGAGATCCTGCTCCTATTAGGGACCAGGAACTAGACAGAGACAGAAAGTTTGATGCAAAACACTTTTATTAATAATAAATAGAAATATGGGGAAGATTAGTCCAGAAAGAAAGCCAGGAAGTGATCGGGGTCAAGAACCAAAGCAGGTCATCTGGTGATCTGGGGTCAGGAACCAAAGCAGGTCATCTGGTGATCTGGGGTCAGGAACCAAAGCAGGTCATCTGGTGATCTGGGGTCAGGAACCAAAGCAGGTCATCTGGTGATCTGGGGTCAGGAACCAAAGCAGGTCATCTGGTGATCTGGGGTCAGGAACCAAAGCAGGTCATCTGGTGATCTGGGGTCAGGAACCAAAGCAGGTCATCTGGTGATCTGGGGTAAGGTATCAAAGCAGGTCATCTGGTGATCTGGGGTAAGGTATCAAAGCAGGTAATCTGGTGATCCGGGGTCAGGAATCAAAGCGGGTAATATGGTGATCTGGGATAAGGAATCAAAGCGGGTAATCTAGTGATCGAGGGGTCAAGAACCAAAGCAGGTAATCTGATGATCCTGGGTCAGGAACCAAAATGGGGAATCTGGTGATACTGGGTCAGCAACCAAAGCTGGGAATCTGGTGAGCTGGGTCAGGAACGAAAGCGGGGAATCTGGTGATCCTGGGTCAGGAACCAAAGCGGGTGAATCTGGTGATCCAGGGTCAAGAACCAAAGCTGGTAATCTGGTGATCCAGGGTCAAGAATCAAAGCTGGTAATCTGGTGAGCCAGGGTCAAGAACCAAAGCGGGGAATCTGGTGAGCTGGGTCAGGAACCAAAGCAGGGAATATGGTGATCCTGGGTCAGAAACCAAAGCGGGTGTAAGGTCAGCAAAGGTACCCCCCGTCACCCCCCTACCAGATCTGTCACCAGGAGGTCCCCGCGATCGGGTACTCGCAGCTCCCGTGTCCCTCGCCGTCAGAACCCCCGCTTAGTGCGCGCGCGGCAATGGCAACTCACGCGCGCGTGCAACAATTCTGTAGCTTTCCTGTCCCAAGCGTCACATAGTTCCTGTGTTAGTTGTTCTCTGCGTATCTACCTGATTTGTTCCTGTTTTCGACCCGGCTTCCCTATTTGGATTCTCCTGTTTTCTGGTTCCCGTGATTTGGCTTCATCCCTGGTTTATGCTGTCTTCTGGAAACCCGACCCCGGCCTGTTTTTCGACTCCTCTACCTTCTGGCTCCCCGACCCGGCTTTCTCCTGACGATTCTTCTGTTGACACTCGTGCCCGATATCACTACTGCAGCTCACCATACTCTCCAGTATTGTGGTGTCTGGCAAGGGCTGTCACTTCTGCAAATTGGGGCTCCACTTCAGAACTACGGTACGTTCTTCACAGCGGGGGAATCTGGTGATCCAGGGTCAAGAACCAAAGCAGGGAATCTGGTGCGCCAGGGTCAGGAACGAAAGCGGGGAATCTGGTGATCCTGGGTCAGGAACCAAAGCGGGGGAATCTGGTGATCCAGGGTCAAGAACCAAAGCAGGGAATCTGGTGCGCCAGGGTCTGGAACCAAAGTGAGGAATCTGGTGATCCTGGGTCAGGAACCGAAGCGGGGAATCTGGTGAGCCGGGGTCAGGAACCAAAGCGAAGAATCTGGTGATCCTGGGTCAGGACCCAAAGCAGGGAATCTGGTCATCCTGGGTCAGGAACCAAAGCAGGGGAATCTGGTAAACTTGGGTCAGGAACGAAAGCAGGGAATCCGGTAATCCATGGTCAAGAACCAAAGCAGGTAATCTGGTGCGCCGGGGTCAGGAACCAAAGTGAGGAATCTGGTGAGCCAGGGTCAGGATAACAGAACTCAGTGAAGTCAGGAACCTATGGGATAAGAGAAATGTTGGAGGGATAAACTAGTCACAGGCTCAGATAATGTTTTTTTTATCATTCAGTATGAGAGCAGCTCACAGTGGGGAGCTCTGGATATTACATGTAAATAAACACTAGTGCAAGTAACTCAGAGACTCAACTCTACACTCCGTATGTCCTGGACTCATTCCAAGCTCACTTTACCTCCCTCAGTCACAAAGGGACAAAGGTCCCTCTCTATAATAGCCATAAATATGAGGTGTGTCCCAGAGCGCCTACTGGCGTCACGCCAGCACCTCACAACCAAGGGCCAAAAAAATTATGTGTTCCTGGTCACATCAGAGACGCTATAGGGAGGCGTTATAGGGAGGAGTTATATGGAGTAATAGGAGGAGTTATATGGAGTAATAGAGGGAGTTATAGGGAGGGTTATATGGAGTAATAGGAGGGGTTATATGGAGTAATAGAGGGAGTTATAGGGAGGGTTATATGAAGAAATAGGATGAGCTATAGGGAGGGTTATATGGAGTAATAGGAGGAGTTATAGGGAGGGGTTATATGGAGTAATAGGAGGAGTTATAGGGAGGGTTATATGGAGTAATAGGAGGAGTTATAGTGAGGGTTATATGGAGTAATGGGAGGAGTTATAGGGAGGGTTATATGGAGTAATAGGAGCAGTTATAGGGAGGGTTATATGGAATAATAGGAGGAGTTATAGGGAGGGGTATATTAAGAAATAGGACGAGCTATAGGGAGGGTTATATGGAGTAATAGGAGGAGTTATAGGGAGGGTTATATGGAGTAATATGAGGAGTTATAGGGAGGGTTATATGAAATAATAGGAGGAGTTATAGGGAGGGTTATATGGAGTAATAGGAGGAGTTATAGGGAGAATTATATGGAGTAATATCAGGAGTTATAGGGAGGGTTATATGAAATAATAGGAGGAGTTATAGGGAGGGTTATATGGAGTAATAGGAGGAGTTATAGGGAGGATTATATGGAGTAATATGAGGAGTTATAGGGAGGGTTATATGAAATAATAGGAGGAGTTTTAGGGAGGGTTATATGGAGTAATAGGAGGAGTTATAGGGAGGGTTATATGGAGTAATAGGAGGAGTTATAGGGAGGATTATATGGAGTAATATAAGGAGTTATAGGGAGGGTTTTATAGAGTAATAGGAGGAGTTATATGGAGTAATAGGAGGAGTTATATGGAGGGTTTTATAGAGTAATAGAAGCAGTTATAGGGAGGGTTATATGGAGTAATATGAGGAGTTATAGGGAGGGTTATATAGAGTAATAGGAGGCGTTATAGGGAGGGTTATATGGAGTAATATGAGGAGTTATATGGAGGGTTATATGGAGTAATAGGAGGAGTTATATGGAGGGTTATATGGAGTAATGGGAGGAGTTATAGGAAGGGTTATATGGAGTAATGGGAGGAGTTATAGGAAGGGTTATATGAAGTAATAGGAGTAGTTATATGGAGAAAGAGGAGGAGTAATAGGGAGGGTTATAAGGAGTAATAGGAGGAGTTATAGGGAGGGTTAATTGGAGTAATAGGAGGCGTTATAGGGAGAGTTATATAGAGTAATAGGAGGAGTTATAGGGAGGGTTATATGGAGTAATAGGAGGAGTTATAGGGAGGGTTATATGGAGTAATAGGAGGAGTTATAGGGAGGGTAATGTGGAGTAATAGGAGGAGTTATATGGAGTAATAGGAGGAGTTATAGGGAAGGTTATATGGAGTAATAGGAGGAGTTATAGGGAGGGTTATTTGGAGTAATAGGAGGAGTTATAGGGAGGGTTATATGGAGAAAGAGGAGGAGTTATAGGGAGGGTTATTTGGAGTAATAGGAGGAGTTATAGGGAGGGTTATTTGGAGTAATAGGAGGAGTTATAGGGAGGGTTATATGGAGTAATAGGAGGAGTTACAGGGAGGGTTATATGGAGTAATAGGAGGAGTTATAGGGAGGGTTATATGAAATAATAGGAGGAGTTATATGAAGTAATAAGAGGAGTTATAGGGAGGGTTATATGGAGTAATAGGAGGAGTTATATGAAGTAATAGGAGGAGTTATAGGGAGGGTTATATAGAGTAATAGGAGGAGTTATAGGGAGGGTTATATGGAGTAATGGGAGGAGTTATAGGGAGGGTTATATGGAGTAATAGGAGGAGTTATAGTGAGGGTTATATGGAGTAATAGGAGGAGTTATAGGGAGAGTTATATAGAGTTATAGGGAGGGTGAAATGGAGTAATAGGAGGAGTTATAGGGAGGGTTATATGGAGTAATAGGAGGAGTTATATGGAGTAATAGGAGGGGTTATATGGAGTAATGGGAGGAGTTATAGGGAGGGTTATATGGAGTAATAGGAGGAGTTATATGAAGTAATAGGAGGAGTTATAGGGAGGGTTATATAGAGTAATAGGAGGAGTTATAGGGAGGGTTATATGGAGTAATGGGAGGAGTTATAGGGAGGGTTATATGGAGTAATAGGAGGAGTTATAGTGAGGGTTATATGGAGTAATAGGAGGAGTTATAGGGAGAGTTATATAGAGTTATAGGGAGGGTGAAATGGAGTAATAGGAGGAGTTATAGGGAGGGTTATATGGAGTAATAGGAGGAGTTATATGGAGTAATAGGAGGGGTTATATGGAGTAATGGGAGGAGTTATAGGGAGGGTTATATGGAGTAATAGGAGGAGTTATAGGGAGGGTGAAATGGAGTAATAGGAGGAGTTATAGGGAGGTTTATATGGAGTAATAGGAGGAGTTATAGGGAGAGTTATATAGAGTAATAGGAGGAGTTATAGGGAGGGTTATATGGAGTAATGGGAGGAGTTATAGGGAGGGTTATATGGAGTAATAGGAGAAGCTATAGTGAGGGTTATATGGAGTAATAGGAGGAGTTATAGGGAGGGTTATATGGAGTAATAGGAGGAGTTATAGGGAGGGTGAAATGGAGTAATAGGAGGAGTTATAGGGAGGGTTATATGGAGTAATAGGAGGAGTTATAGGGAGGATTACATGGAGTAATAGGAGGAGTTATAGGGAGGGTTATATGGAGTAATAGGAGGAGTTATAGGGAGGGTAATGTGGAGTAATAGGAGGAGTTATATGGAGTAATAGGAGGAGTTATAGGGAAGGTTATATGAAGTAATAGGAGGAGTTATAGGGAGGGTTATATGGAGTAATAGGAGGAGTCATAGGGAGGGATATATGGAGTAATACGAGGAATTATAGGGAGGGTAATATGGAGTAATAACTATAGGGAGGGTTATTTGGAGTAATATTAGGAGTTATAGGGAGTGTTCTATGGAGTAATAGGAGGAGTTATAGGGAGGGTTATATGGAGTAATAGGAGGAGTTATAGGGAGGGTGAAATGGAGTAATAGGAGGAGTTATAGGGAGGGTTATATGGAGTAATAGGAGGAGTTATAGGGAGGATTACATGGAGTAATAGGAGGAGTTATAGGGAGGGTTATATGGAGTAATAGGAGGAGTTATAGGGAGGGTAATGTGGAGTAATAGGAGGAGTTATATGGAGTAATAGGAGGAGTTATAGGGAAGGTTATATGAAGTAATAGGAGGAGTTATAGGGAGGGTTATATGGAGTAATAGGAGGAGTCATAGGGAGGGATATATGGAGTAATACGAGGAATTATAGGGAGGGTAATATGGAGTAATAACTATAGGGAGGGTTATTTGGAGTAATATTAGGAGTTATAGGGAGTGTTCTATGGAGTAATAGGAGGAGCTATAGGGAGGGTTATATGGAGTAATAGGAAGAGTTATAGGGAGAGCTATATGGAGTAATAGGAGGAGTTATGGGGAGTGTTATATGGAGTAATAGGAGGAGTTATAGGGAGGGTTATATGGAGTAATAGGAGGAGTTATATGGAGGGTTATATGGAGTAATAGGAGGAGTTATAGGGAGGGTTATATGGACTAATAGGAGGAGTTATAGGGAGGGTTATATAGAGTATTAGGAGGAGTTATAGGGAGGGTTATATAGATTGCTCTCCAGAAGCAGCCAATTACATATACATGAACATTAGACCTTGGGAGGTTGATCCCTGGGTCTGCACACCAGGCACAAGCAGATGGTGGGAGCAGTCTGGTACAGGAGGTGGTGTAGATAGGTCTGTTGGAGATGAAGGAGAATGCATTGTTAATGCTGAGTGTATACAGTTAGTGGGAGCAGTCTGGTACAGGAGGTGGTGTAGATAGGTCTGTTGGAGATGAAGGAGAATGCATTGTTAATGCTGAGTGTATACAGTTAGTGGGAGCAGTCTGGTACAGGAGGTGGTGTAGATAGGTCTGTTGGAGATGATGGAGAATGCATTGTTAATGCTGAGTGTATACAGTTAGTGGGAGTAGTCTGGTACAGGAGGTGGTGTAGATAGGTCTGTTGGAGATGAAGGAGAATGCATTGTTAATGCTGAGTGTATACAGTTAGTGGGAGCAGTCTGGTACAGGAGGTGGTGTAGATAGGTCTGTTGGAGATGAAGGAGAATGCATTGTTAATGCTGAGTGTATACAGTTAGTGGGAGCAGTCTGGTACAGGAGGTGGTGTAGATAGGTCTGTTGGAGATGATGGAGAATGCATTGTTAATGTTGATTGTATACAGTTAGTGGGAGCAGTCTGGTACAGGAGGTGGTGTAGATAGGTCTGTTGGAGATGATGGAGAATGCATTGTTAATGCTGAGTGTATACAGTTAGTGGGAGCAGTCTGGTACAGGAGGTGGTGTAGATAGGTCTGTTGGAGATGATGGAGAATGCATTGTGAATTCTGAGTGTATACAGTTAGTGGGAGCAGTCTGGTACAGGAGGTGGTGTAGATAGGTCTGTTGGAGATGAAGGAGAATGCATTGTTAATGCTGACTGTATACAGTTAGTGGGAGCAGTCTGGTACAGGAGGTGGTGTAGATAGGTCTGTTGGAGATGAAGGAGAATGCATTGTTAATGCTGAGTGTATACAGTTAGTGGGAGCAGTCTGGTACAGGAGGTGGTGTAGATAGGTCTGTTGGAGATGAAGGAGAATGCATTGTTAATGCTGAGTGTATACAGTTAGTGGGAGCAGTCTGGTACAGGAGGTGGTGTAGATAGGTCTGTTGGAGATGAAGGAGAATGCACTGTTAATGCTGAGTGTATACAGTTAGTGGGAGCAGTCTGGTACAGGAGGTGGTGTAGATAGGTCTGTTGGAGATGAAGGAGAATGCATTGTTAATGCTGAGTGTATACAGTTAGTGGGAGCAGTCTGGTACAGGAGGTGGTGTAGATAGGTCTGTTGGAGATGAAGGAGAATGCATTGTTAATGCTGAGTGTATACAGTTAGTGGGATCAGTCTGATACAGGAGGTGGTGTAGATAGGTCTGTTAGAGATGATGGAGAATGCATTGTTAATGCTGAGTGTATACAGTTAGTGGGAGCAGTCTGGTACAGGAGGTGGTGTAGATAGGTCTGTTGGAGATGAAGGAGAATGCATTGTTAATGCTGAGTGTATACAGTTAGTGGGAGCAGTCTGGTACAGGAGGTGGTGTAGATAGGTCTGTTGGAGATGAAGGAGAATGCATTGTTAATGCTGAGTGTATACAGTTAGTGGGAGCAGTCTGGTACAGGAGGTGGTGTAGATAGGTCTGTTGGAGATGATGGAGAATGCATTGTTAATGCTGACTGTATACAGTTAGTGGGAGTAGTCTGGTACAGGAGGTGGTGTAGATAGGTCTGTTGGAGATGAAGGAGAATGCATTGTTAATGCTGAGTGTATACAGTTAGTGGGAGCAGTCTGGTACAGGAGGTGGTGTAGATAGGTCTGTTGGAGATGAAGGAGAATGCATTGTTAATGCTGAGTGTATACAGTTAGTGGGAGCAGTCTGGTACAGGAGTTGGTGTAGATAGGTCTGTTGGAGATGATGGAGAATGCATTGTTAATGTTGATTGTATACAGTTAGTGGGAGCAGTCTGGTACAGGAGGTGGTGTAGATAGGTCTGTTGGAGATGATGGAGAATGCATTGTTAATGCTGAGTGTATACAGTTAGTTTGAGCAGTCTGGTACAGGAGGTGGTGTAGATAGGTCTGTTGGAGATGATGGAGAATGCATTGTTAATGCTGACTGTATACAGTTAGTGGGAGCAGTCTGGTACAGGAGGTGGTGTAGATAGGTCTGTTGGAGATGAAGGAGAATGCATTGTTAATGCTGAGTGTATACAGTTAGTGGGAGCAGTCTGGTACAGGAGGTGGTGTAGATAGGTCTGTTGGAGATGAAGGAGAATGCATTGTTAATGCTGAGTGTATACAGTTAGTGGGAGCAGTCTGGTACAGGAGGTGGTGTAGATAGGTCTGTTGGAGATGATGGAGAATGCATTGTTAATGCTGACTGTATACAGTTAGTGGGAGCAGTCTGGTACAGGAGATGGTGTAGATAGGTCTGTTGGAGATGAAGGAGAATGCATTGTTAATGCTGAGTGTATACAGTTAGTGGGAGCAGTCTGGTACAGGAGGTGGTGTAGATAGGTCTGTTGGAGATGAAGGAGAATGCATTGTTAATGCTGAGTGTATACAGTTAGTGGGAGCAGTCTGGTACAGGAGGTGGTGTAGATAGGTCTGTTGGAGATGAAGGAGAATGCATTGTTAATGCTGAGTGTATACAGTTAGTGGGAGCAGTCTGGTACAGGAGGTGGTGTAGATAGGTCTGTTGGAGATGATGGAGAATGCATTGTTAATGCTGAGTGCATACAGTTAGTGGGAGCAGTCTGGTACAGGAGGTGGTGTAGATAGGTCTGTTGGAGATGAAGGAGAATGCATTGTTAATGCTGAGTGTATACAGTTAGTGGGAGCAGTCTGGTACAGGAGGTGGTGTAGATAGGTCTGTTGGAGATGAAGGAGAATGCATTGTTAATGCTGAGTGTATACAGTTAGTGGGAGCAGTCTGGTACAGGAGGTGGTGTAGATAGGTCTGTTGGAGATGAAGGAGAATGCATTGTTAATGCTGAGTGTATACAGTTAGTGGGAGCAGTCTGGTACAGGAGGTGGTGTAGATAGGTCTGTTGGAGATGAAGGAGAATGCATTGTTAATGCTGAGTGTATACAGTTAGTGGGAGCAGTCTGGTACATGAGGTGGTGTAGATGGGTCTGTTGGAGATGAAGGAGAATGCATTGTTAATGCTGAGTGTATACAGTTAGTGGGAGCAGTCTGGTACAGGAGGTGGTGTAGATGGGTCTGTTGGAGATGAAGGAGAATGCATTGTTAATTCTGAGTGTATACAGTTAGTGGGAGCAGTCTGGTACAGGAGGTGGTGTAGATAGGTCTGTTGGAGATGAAGGAGAATGCATTGTTAATGCTGAGTGTATACAGTTAGTGGGAGCAGTCTGGTACATGAGGTGGTGTAGATAGGTCTGTTGGAGATGATGGAGAATGCATTGTTAATGCTGAGTGTATACAGTTAGTGGGAGCAGTCTGGTACAGGAGGTGGTGTAGATAGGTCTGTTGGAGATGAAGGAGAATGCATTGTTAATGCTGAGTGTATACAGTTAGTGGGAGCAGTCTGGTACAGGAGGTGGTGTAGATAGGTCTGTTGGAGATGATGGAGAATGCATTGTTAATGCTGACTGTATACAGTTAGTGGGAGCAGTCTGGTACAGGAGGTGGTGTAGATAGGTCTGTTGGAGATGAAGTAGAATGCATTGTTAATGTTGAGAGTATACAGTTAGTGGGAGCAGTCTGGTACAGGAGGTGGTGTAGATAGGTCTGTTGGAGATGAAGGAGAACGCATTGTTAATGCTGAGTGTATACAGTTAGTGGGAGCAGTCTGGTACAGGAGGTGGTGTAGATAGGTCTGTTGGAGATGAAGGAGAATGCATTGTTAATGCTGAGTGTATACAGTTAGTGGGAGCAGTCTGGTACAGGAGGTGGTGTAGATAGGTCTGTTGGAGATGAAGGAGAATGCATTGTTAATGTTGAGTGTATACAGTTAGTGGGAGCAGTCTGGTGCAGGAGGTGGTGTAGATAGGTCTGTTGGAGATGATGGAGAATGCATTGTTAATGCTGAGTGTATACAGTTAGTGGGAGCAGTCTGGTACAGGAGGTGGTGTAGATGGGTCTGTTGGAGATGAAGGAGAATGCATTGTTAATGCTGAGTGTATACAGTTAGTGGGAGCAGTCTGGTACAGGAGGTGGTGTAGATAGGTCTGTTGGAGATGATGGAGAATGCATTGTTAATGCTGAGTGTATACAGTTAGTGGGAGCAGTCTGGTACAGGAGGTGGTGTAGATAGGTCTGTTGGAGATGAAGGAGAATGCATTGTTAATGCTGAGTGTATACAGTTAGTGGGAGCAGTCTGGTACAGGAGGTGGTGTAGATAGGTCTGTTGGAGATGAAGGAGAATGCATTGTTAATGCTGAGTGTATACAGTTAGTGGGAGGAGTCTGGTACAGGAGGTGGTGTAGATAGGTCTGTTGGAGATGATGGAGAATGCATTGTTAATGCTGAGTGTATACAGTTAGTGGGAGCAGTCTGGTACAGGAGGTGGTGTAGATAGGTCTGTTGGAGATGAAGGAGAATGCATTGTTAATGCTGAGTGTATACAGTTAGTGGGAGCAGTCTGGTGCAGGAGGTGGTGTAGATAGGTCTGTTGGAGATGATGGAGAATGCATTGTTAATGCTGAGTGTATACAGTTAGTGGGAGCAGTCTGGTACAGGAGGTGGTGTAGATAGGTCTGTTGGAGATGATGGAGAATGCATTGTTAATGCTGAGTGTATACAGTTAGTGGGAGCAGTCTGGTACAGGAGGTGGTGTAGATAGGTCTGTTGGAGATGAAGGAGAATGCATTGTTAATGCTGAGTGTATACAGTTAGTGGGAGCAGTCTGGTACAGGAGATGGTGTAGATAGGTCTGTTGGAGATAATGGAGAATGCATTGTTAATGCTGAGTGTATACAGTTAGTGGGAGCAGTCTGGTACATGAGGTGGTGTAGATAGGTCTGTTGGAGATGATGTACTATGTAAGTAATCTGTTGGGGGCAGTTTATAGGAAGGGGGAACCTGTTTTTATGTTCTTTGTTCTGTTTCCAAAGTTGTTCATATTTATATTTTTGCTGTCATTATATAACACATTTGTTCCATCTTAAGGTTGTGGTTAATTAAATTGTACAGTTCTTAATTAGTTGGCGTTACTGGCGAGTGGTGTCTGGCTGGTGTCAGTATTTTATTGTGGTTCTGTAGATGATCTAGACGGAATCTGGAGCATTTTCAGCACTATCTACATTGTGTCTTTAATTCTTTCAAATATAAATTTACAGGATCCTTTTCATTATGGAGACGATCACCTTATGTGTTCATGTTAGATAGTCCTTACAGGACCAAGTATCACCCATATATACATTGTTTGAATGAATTCAGCATGGTTTGCGCAGTGGGAGGGGTTTATATTAGCTTTTTTTCCATTGGGCGCATGTGATCAAGGGTCTTATTTGTGTTTCCCGAGTTATCATCAAGGGGAATTTGGACGGTAGTAACATAGTCAGTTTTGTGGGGTGGTGACAGGATTTGCTGGGTGTGATAGGGTTTGGGGGAGATGGTATATATTTATCTGTATTTGTAAGGTTGGACTTTGGTTACTGATGGAGACTGGGAGCTCAGTTTGGTGATACCTATTATTCATTCTCATTTTTATTATTAAATGTTTTAGTATATTATACACATGGTCAGAACCTTATAAAATGTATGTATGAGAAATGCAGAGTAAGTCTGACTATACATTACATACGTACACACACACACGATAATGTACAGTAATATTCACAGGTATCCCATATAGGAGTGCCAATATGTGAACATTTGAGTTTATATCTGGTGCTTATTCACTTTAGATTTAAATATAAGTTATATAAAGATCATTTCCAACAGCCCCCCCCCCCCCCCCCCCCCCCCCAATAACAGGCAACCAGTGGGAGAAGTACCTGGATATATGATTAGGGTTGCCACCTGGCCGGTATTTTACCGGCAGGCTGGTAAATAATTGGCTTCAGGCCAATGTTAAGTCTATGGAGACAGTAGCAAGGCCAGTATTTTTCTGAAGAAATGGAGGCAACCCTATATATGAGTGACATGGTATAGTATAATATACTTATAGTGTAGTCAGATATGTGTTTCTCCAAATGGAAGGCATGCCTAATGAGCACACACATTGAGCTGGACAATGGTGCTGGGGGGTATAGTCATTATAAGTTCCCATAGTCACTTTGCTTCACCAAACTGGGGGGCAAGATAGCTGCAATACGTCTACCTTGAATTCTATTGAGGGGACAGTGCCCTCTAGTGTCGTAAACTATACATAGCAATACAAGAAATCAGATAATATGAGATAGGTGGGGAGAGGGTTAACAAGTTATAATGAAAGGTGCAAACAGAGGGCAAATAAAAGAAGAGGGAGGTAAGGTAAGGAGTATATAGTACAGCAGGAAAGATAACTGGGTGGGGGAGGTTACAGGCTATCCTAGATATAAGGCCAGGGACTAATGACAGTATTACATTACTGAGAGGGTAGTGGATGCATGGAATAGTCTTCCAGTAGAAGTGGTAGAGGTTAATACAGTGAAGGAGTTTAAGCATGCGTGGGATAGGTATAAGGCTATCCTAGATATAAGGCCAGGGACTAATGAAAGTATTACATTACTGAGAGGGTAGTGGATGCATGGAATAGTCTTCCAGTACAAGTGGTAGAGGTTAATACAGTGAAGGAGTTTAAGCATGCATGGGATAGGTATAAGGCTATCCTAGATATAAGATAAGGTCAGGGACTAAGGAAAGTATTACATTACTGAGAGGGTAGTGGATGTATGGAATAGTCTTCCAGTAGAAGTGGTAGAGGTTAATACAGTGAAGGAGTTTAAGCATGCATGGGATAGGTATAAGGCTATCCTAGATATAAGATAAGGTGAGGGACTAATGAAAGTATTACATTACTGAGAGGGTAGTGGATGTATGGAATAGTCTTCCAGTAGAAGTGGTAGAGGTTAATACAGTGAAGGAGTTTAAGCATGCGTGGGATAGGTATAAGGCTATCCTGGATATAAGATAAGGTCAGGGACTAATGAGAGTATTACATTACTGAGAGGGTAGTGGATGTATGGAATAGTCTTCCAGTAGAAGTGGTAGAGGTTAATACAGTGAAGGAGTTTAAGCATGCATGGGATAGGTATAAGGCTGTCCTAGATATAAGATAAGACCAGGGACTAATGAAAGTATTACATTACTAGGAGGGTAGTGGATGTATGGAATAGTCTTCCAGTAGAAGTGGTAGAGGTTAATACAGTGAAGGAGTTTAAGCATGCATGGGATAGGTATAAGGCTATCCTAGATATAAGATAGGGCCAGGGACTAATGGATGTATTACATTACTGAGAGGGTAGTGGATGCATGGAATAGTCTTCCAGTAGAAGTGGTAGAGGTTAATACAGTGAAGGAGTTTAAGCATGCGTGGGATAGGTATAAGGCTATCCTAGATATAAGATAAGGCCAGGGACTAATGACAGTATTACATTACTGAGAGGGTAGTGGGTGCATGGAATAGTCTTCCAGTACAAGTGGTAGAGGTTAATACAGTGAAGGAGTTTAAGCATGCATGGGATAGGTATAAGGCTATCCTAGATATAAGATAAGGCCAGGGACTAATGAAAGTATTACATTACTGAGAGGGTAGTGGATGTATGGAATAGTCTTCCAGTAGAAGTGGTAGAGGTTAATACAGTGAAGGAGTTTAAGCATGCATGGGATAGGTATAAGGCTATCCTAGATATAAGATAAGGTCAGGGACTAATGAAAGTATTACTTTACTGAGAGGGTAGTGGATGTATGGAATAGTCTTCCAGTAGAAGTGGTAGAGGTTAATACAGTGAAGGAGTTTAAGCATGCGTGGGATAGGTATAAGGCTATCCTAGATATAAGATAAGGTCTGGGACTAATGAAAGTATTACTTTACTGAGAGGGTAGTGGATGCATGGAATAGTCTTCCAGTAGAAGTGGTAGAGGTTAATACAGTGAAGGAGTTTAAGCATGCATGGGATAGGTATAAGGCTATCCTAGATATAAGATAAGGCCAGGGACTAATGAAAGTATTACATTACTGAGAGGGTAGTGGATGTATGGAATAGTCTTCCAGTAGAAGTGGTAGAGGTTAATACAGTGAAGGAGTTTAAGCATGCATGGGATAGGTTTAAGGCTATCCTAGATATAAGATAAGGCCAGGGACTAATGAAAGTATTACATTACTGAGAGGGTAGTGGATGTATGGAATAGTCTTCCAGTAGAAGTGGTAGAGGTTAATACAGTGAGGGAGTTTAAGCATGCATGGGATAGGTATAAGGCTATCCTGGATATAAGATAAGGTGAGGGACTAATGAAAGGATTACATTACTGAGAGGGTAGTGGATGTATGGAATAGTCTTCCAGTAGAAGTGGTAGAGGTTAATACAGTGAAGGAGTTTAAGCATGCATGGGATAGGTATAAGGCTATCCTAGATATAAGATAATGTCAGGGACTAATGAAAGTATTACATTACTGAGAGGGTAGTGGATGCATGTAATAGTCTTCCAGTAGAAGTGGTAGAGGTTAATACAGTGAGGGAGTTTAAGCATGTATGGGATAGGTATAAGGCTATCCTAGATATAAGATAAGGCCAGGGACTAATGACAGTATTACATTACTGAGAGGGTAGTGGATGTATGGAATAGTCTTCCAGTAGAAGTGGTAGAGGTTAATACAGTGAGGGAGTTTAAGCATGCATGGGATAGGTATAAGGCTATCCTAGATATAAGATAAGGCCAGGGACTAATGAAAGTATTACTTAACTGAGAGGGTAGTGTATGTATGGAATAGTCTTCCAGTAGAAGTGGTAGAGGTTAATACAGTGAGGGAGTTTAAGCATGCGTGGGATAGGTATAAGGCTATCCTAGATATAAGATAAGGTCAGGGACTAATGAAACTATTACATTACTGAGAGGGTAGTGGATGTATGGAATAGTCTTCAAGTAGAAGTGGTAGAGGTTAATACAGTGAAGGAGTTTAAGCATGCGTGGGATAGGTATAAGGCTATCCTAGATATAAGATAAGGTCAGGGACTAATGATAGTATTACATTACTGAGAGGGTAGTGGATGTATGGAATAGTCTTCCAGTAGAAGTGGTAGAGGTTAATACAGTGAAGGAGTTTAAGCATGCATGGGATAGGTATAAGGCTATCCTAGATATAAGATAAGGCCAGGGACTAATGGATGTATTACATTACTGAGAGGGTAGTGGATGTATGGAATAGTCTTCCAGTAGAAGTGGTAGAAGTTAATACAGTGAAGGAGTTTAAGCATGCATGGGATAGGTATAAGGCTATCCTAGATATAAGATAAGGCCAGGGACTAATGATAGTATTACTTTACTGAGAGGGTAGTGGTTGCATGGAATAGTCTTCCAGTAGAAGTGGTAGAGGTTAATACAGTGAAGGAGTTTAAGCATGCATGGGATAGGTATATGGCTATCCTAGATATAAGATAAGGTCAGGGACTAATGAAAGTATTACATTACTGAGAGGGTAGTGGATGTATGGAATAGTCTTCCAGTAGAAGTGGTAGAGGTTAATACAGTGAGGGAGTTTAAGCATGCATGGGATAGGTATAAGGCTATCCTAGATATAAGATAAGGCCAGGGACTAATGAAAGTATTACATTACTGAGAGGGTAGTGGATGTATGGAATAGTCTTCCAGTAGAAGTGGTAGAGGTTAATACAGTGAAGGAGTTTAAGCATGCGTGGGATAGGTATAAGGCTATCCTAGATATAAGATAAGGTCAGGGACTAATGAAACTATTACATTACTGAGAGGGTAGTGGATGTATGGAATAGTCTTCCAGTAGAAGTGGTAGAGGTTAATACAGTGAAGGAGTTTAAGCATGCGTGGGATAGGTATAAGGCTATCCTAGATATAAGATAAGGCCAGGGACTAATGGAAGTATTACATTACTGAGAGGGTAGTGGATGTATGGAATAGTCTTCCAGTAGAAGTGGTAGAGGTTAATACAGTGAAGGAGTTTAAGCATGCATGGGATAGGTATAAGGCTATCCTAGATATAAGATAAGGCCAGGGACTAATGGAGCTATTACATTACTGAGAGGGTAGTGGATGTATGGAATAGTCTTCCAGTAGAAAGGGTAGAAGTTAATACAGTGAAGGAGTTTAAGCATGCGTGGGATAGGTATAAGGCTATCCTAGATATAAGATAAGGCCAGGGACTAATGAAAGTATTACATTACTGAGAGGGTAGTGGATGTATGGAATAGTCTTCCAGTAGAAGTGGTAGAAGTTAATACAGTGAAGGAGTTTAAGCATGCATGGGATAGGTATAAGGCTATCCTAGATATAAGATAAGGCCAGGGACTAATGATAGTATTCCTTTACTGAGAGGGTAGTGGTTGCATGGAATAGTCTTCCAGTAGAAGTGGTAGAGGTTAATACAGTGAAGGAGTTTAAGCATGCATGGGATAGGTATATGGCTATCCTAGATATAAGATAAGGTCAGGGACTAATGAAAGTATTACATTACTGAGAGGGTAGTGGTTGCATGGAATAGTCTTCCAGTAGAAGTGGTAGAGGTTAATACAGTGAAGGAGTTTAAGCATGCATGGGATAGGTATATGGCTATCCTAGATATAAGATAAGGTCAGGGACTAATGAAAGTATTACATTACTGAGAGGGTAGTGGATGTATGGAATAGTCTTCCAGTAGAAGGGGTAGAAGTTAATACAGTGAAGGAGTTTAAGCATGCATGGGATAGGTATAAGGCTATCCTAGATATAAGATAAGGCCAGGGACTAATGAAAGTATTACATTACTGAGAGGGTAGTGGATGTATGGAATAGTCTTCCAGTAGAAGTGGTAGAAGTTAATACAGTGAAGGAGTTTAAGCATGCATGGGATAGGTATAAGGCTATCCTAGATATAAGATAAGGCCAGGGACTAATGATAGTATTACTTTACTGAGAGGGTAGTGGATGCATGGAATAGTCTTCCAGTAGAAGTGGTAGAGGTTAATACAGTGAGGGAGTTTAAGCATGCATGGGATAGGTATAAGGCTATCCTAGATATAAGATAAGGCCAGGGACTAATGAAAGTATTACATTACTGAGAGGGTAGTGGATGTATGGAATAGTCTTCCAGTAGAAGTGGTAGAGGTTAATACAGTGAGGGAGTTTAAGCATGCATGGGATAGGTATAAGGCTATCCTAGATATAAGATAAGGCCAGGGACTAATGAAAGTATTACATTACTGAGAGGGTAGTGGATGTATGGAATAGTCTTCCAGTAGAAGTGGTAGAGGTTAATACAGTGAAGGAGTTTAAGCATGCGTGGGATAGGTATAAGGCTATCCTAGATATAAGATAAGGTCAGGGACTAATGAAACTATTGCATTACTGAGAGGGTAGTGGATGTATGGAATAGTCTTCCAGTAGAAGTGGTAGAGGTTAATACAGTGAAGGAGTTTAAGCATGCGTGGGATAGGTATAAGGCTATCCTAGATATAAGATAAGGCCAGGGACTAATGGAAGTATTACATTACTGAGAGGGTAGTGGATGTGTGGAATAGTCTTCCAGTAGAAGTGGTAGAGGTTAATACAGTGAAGGAGTTTAAGCATGCATGGGATAGGTATAAGGCTATCCTAGATATAAGATAAGGCCAGGGACTAATGGATGTATTACATTACTGAGAGGGTAGTGGATGTATGGAATAGTCTTCCAGTAGAAGTGGTAGAGGTTAATACAGTGAAGGAGTTTAAGCATGCGTGGGATAGGTATAAGGCTATCCTAGATATAAGATAAGGCCAGGGACTAATGGAAGTATTACATTACTGAGAGGGTAGTGGATGTATGGAATAGTCTTCCAGTAGAAGTGGTAGAGGTTAATACAGTGAAGGAGTTTAAGCATGCATGGGATAGGTATAAGGCTATCCTAGATATAAGATAAGGCCAGGGACTAATGGAGCTATTACATTACTGAGAGGGTAGTGGATGTATGGAATAGTCTTCCAGTAGAAAGGGTAGATGTTAATACAGTGAAGGAGTTTAAGCATGCGTGGGATAGGTATAAGGCTATCCTAGATATAAGATAAGGCCAGGGACTAATGAAAGTATTACATTACTGAGAGGGTAGTGGATGTATGGAATAGTCTTCCAGTAGAAGTGGTAGAAGTTAATACAGTGAAGGAGTTTAAGCATGCATGGGATAGGTATAAGGCTATCCTAGATATAAGATAAGGCCAGGGACTAATGATAGTATTACTTTACTGAGAGGGTAGTGGTTGCATGGAATAGTCTTCCAGTAGAAGTGGTAGAGGTTAATACAGTGAAGGAGTTTAAGCATGCATGGGATAGGTATATGGCTATCCTAGATATAAGATAAGGTCAGGGACTAATGAAAGTATTACATTACTGAGAGGGTAGTGGATGTATGGAATAGTCTTCCAGTAGAAGGGGTAGAAGTTAATACAGTGAAGGAGTTTAAGCATGCATGGGATAGGTATAAGGCTATCCTAGATATAAGATAAGGCCAGGGACAAATGAAAGTATTACATTACTGAGAGGGTAGTGGATGTATGGAATAGTCTTCCAGTAGAAGTGGTAGAAGTTAATACAGTGAAGGAGTTTAAGCATGCATGGGATAGGTATAAGGCTATCCTAGATATAAGATAAGGCCAGGGACTAATGATAGTATTACTTTACTGAGAGGGTAGTGGATGCATGGAATAGTCTTCCAGTAGAAGTGGTAGAGGTTAATAAAGTGAAGGAGTTTAAGCATGCGTGGGATAGGTATAAGGCTATCCTAGATATAAGATAAGGCCAGGGACTAATGAAAGTATTACATTACTGAGAGGGTAGTGGTTGCATGGAATAGTCTTCCAGTAAAAGTGGTAGAGGTTAATACAGTGAAGGAGTTTAAGCATGCATGGGATAGGTATATGGCTATCCTAGATATAAGATAAGGTCAGGGACTAATGAAAGTATTACATTACTGAGAGGGTAGTGGATGTATGGAATAGTCTTCCAGTAGAAGGGGTAGAAGTTAATACAGTGAAGGAGTTTAAGCATGCATGGGATAGGTATAAGGCTATCCTAGATATAAGATAAGGCCAGGGACTAATGAAAGTATTACATTACTGAGAGGGTAGTGGATGTATGGAATAGTCTTCCAGTAGAAGTGGTAGAAGTTAATACAGTGAAGGAGTTTAAGCATGCATGGGATAGGTATAAGGCTATCCTAGATATAAGATAAGGCCAGGGACTAATGATAGTATTACTTTACTGAGAGGGTAGTGGATGCATGGAATAGTCTTCCAGTAGAAGTGGTAGAGGTTAATAAAGTGAAGGAGTTTAAGCATGCGTGGGATAGTTATAAGGCTATCCTAGATATAAGATAAGGCCAGGGACTAATGAAAGTATTACATTACTGAGAGGGTAGTGGATGTATGGAATAGTCTTCCAGTAGAAGTGGTAGAGGTTAATACAGTGAAGGAGTTTAAGCATGTATGGGATAGGTATAAGGCTATCCTAGATATAAGATAAGGCCAGGGACTAATGAAAGTATTACATTACTGAGAGGGTAGTGGATGTATGGGATAGTCTTCCAGTAGAAGTGGTAGAGGTTAATACAGTGAAGGAGTTTAAGCATGCATGGGATAGGTATAAGGCTATCCTAGATATAAGATAAGGCCAGGGACTAATGAAAGTATTACATTACTGAGAGGGTAGTGGATGCATGGAATAGTCTTCCAGTAGAAGTGGTAGAGGGTAATACAGTGAAGGAGTTTAAGCATGCATGGGATAGGTATAAGGCTATCCTAGATATAAGATAAGGTCAGGGACTAATGGATGTATTACATTACTGAGGGAGTAGTGGATGCATGGAATAGTCTTCAAGTAGAAGTGGTAGAGGTTAATACAGTGAAGGAGTTTAAGCATGCGTGGGATAGGTATAAGGCTATCCTAGATATAAGATAAGGTCAGGGACTAATGAAAGTATTACTTTACTGAGAGGGTAGTGGATGTATGGGATAGTCTTCCAGTAGAAGTGGTAGAGGTTAATACAGTGAAGGAGTTTAAGCATGCATGGGATAGGTATAAGGCTATCCTAGATATAAGATAAGGCCAGGGACTAATGAAAGTATTACATTACTGAGAGGGTAGTGGATGCATGGAATAGTCTTCCAGTAGAAGTGGTAGAGGTTAATACAGTGAAGGAGTTTAAGCATGCATGGGATAGGTATAAGGCTATCCTAGATATAAGATAAGGTCAGGGACTAATGGATGTATTACATTACTGAGGGAGTAGTGGATGCATGGAATAGTCTTCCAGTAGAAGTGGTAGAGGTTAATACAGTGAAGGAGTTTAAGCATGCATGGGATAGGTATAAGGCTATCCTAGATATAAGATAAGGCCAGGGACTAATGAAAGTATTACATTACTGAGAGGGTAGTGGATGTATGGAATAGTCTTCCAGTAGAAGTGGTAGAGGTTAATACAGTGAAGGAGTTTAAGCATGCATGGGATAGGTATAAGGCTATCCTAGATATAATACAAGGTCAGGGACTAATGGATGTATTACATTACTGAGGGAGTAGTGGATGCATGGGATAGCATGATATAGTGAGTGTGGTCCACAGTCTCCTTCACTCTAAGCCAGGGGTATCCAAACTTTTCAGTACGAGGGTGTCACGTTCTGTCATGAACCTTACGATGTCTTCGGGTCAGGAAGCCCTTGTGAGGCTCCCACTGTCCTAACAATCCTGGAGATAGAGAACAGGAAGCCTAGGCAGTGGGAGACAGCACGGGGTAATCACATGTATGGAGTGGGCACAGGAACCAAGGATTAATCAGGAGCTGGGAAAAGACGGAAAGATAATAACAGTACTGGACTGGTTCCCACAGCGATGAAGCTCTATATCCGAGGATTCTGGAAACCCAGCCTTCTTCCTCCAATAGGGGAACACCCCACCTGGTCCCGATTGCCAGGAACCCTGGCCCGTCCTCCTCATGCGACCTCACTCTCCATAGCTCGCATGCTCGCAGTCCATGATGAGCATTCAGTTGCTATGACAACTGGAGCGAGAATGTGGAGATGGGACATGCGTCCCTGGCCTCCGTCTGGAGGGTAAGTGGTTGGGACGGCAGCCCCCCATCTCGGATACCTCGTCTGACAGATGGTCGCACTGTACATTTTTACAAATTTTCACTGGACAGAGAATTTTTATTATTTTTAGCTGTTTACATAAATAATAACTAGACTGCACTTGGGGACGGAGCAAGCAGTCTGTGCCAATGTCGCTAGCACACAGAAAAAACTGCTGCTTGCAACTGGCGGGAGATGGGAAAGTTCTGGGCTGCTTAAAAACGGCCCATGGGCCGTGATTCGGAGACCTATGTTCTAAACAAAGACCAAACCCCCTCCCAACAATTTTCTTCCCTCCCCACCCTTTCCCCCTAACTTCCCCCCAATCACCATGGAAACCAATGGAATGTTCCTGCTGATTACCTCACTTTTAGAACTTTACCTCAGAATCACCATGGAAACCAATGGAATGTTCCTGCTGATTACATCACTTTTAGAACTTTACCCCCGGAATCACCATGGAAACCAATGGAATGTTCCTGCTGATTCCATCACTTTTAGAACTTTACCTCATAATCACCATGGAAACCAATGGAATGTTCCTGCTGATTACATCACTTTTAGAACTTTACCCCCGGAATCACCATGGAAACCAATGGAATGTTCCTGCTGATTCCATCACTTTTAGAACTTTACCCCCGGAATCACCATGGAAACCAATGGAATGTTCTTGCTGATTACATCACTTTTAGAACTTTACCCCCGGAATCACCATGGAAACCAATGGAATGTTCCTGCTGATTACCTCACTTTAAGAACTTTACCTCATAATCACCATTGAAACCAATGGAATGTTCCTGCTGATTACATCACTATTAGAACTTTACCCCAGAATCACCATGGAAACCATTGGAATGTTCCTGCTGATTACATCACTATTAGAACTTTACCCCAGAATCACCATGGAAACCAATGGAATGTTCCTGCTGATTACATCACTTTTAGAACTTTATCCCAGAATCACCATGGAAACCAATGGAATGTTCCTGCTGTTTCCATCACTATTAGAACTTTACCCCAGAATCACCATGGAAACCAATGGAATATTCCTGCTGATTACATCACTATTAGAACTTTATCCCAGAATCATCATGGAAACCAATGGAATGTTCCTGCTGATTACATCACTTTTAGAACTTTATCCCAGAATCACCATGGAAACCAATTGAATGTTCCTGCTGATTACATCACTATTAGAACTTTACCCCAGAATCACCATGGAAATCAAAAATGGAATATTCCTGCTGATTACATCACTATTAGAACTTTATCCCAGAATCACCATGGAAACCATTGGAATGTTCCTGCTGATTACATCACTATTAGAACTTTATCCCAGAATCATCATGGAAACCAATGGAATGTTCCTGCTGATTACATCACTATTAGAACTTTATCCCAGAAATGACCTTGGTCGAGACGAATAATCTCTACCACTGTGTCCTTAATCTGTGACTGCCAGCATACTCAAGGCCAGAGGGGCTGAGCCTAAAACAGGAAAAGTTTTAGGGAGGGAGCTATTGCAGGCATGGACAGGTAGGAAAGTTGCTGGTGGGACAGGTAGTTGCATTGCAGGGAGTCAGGTAGGGGGTTTGCAGGAGGGGCAGGTAGGGGCTTTGGAAGGAGAGACAAATAGGTGCGTGGCACGGAATCAGGTAGGGGCTTTGAAGCAGTGTCAGGTAGAGACATGCAGGGGGGAAAGGTAGAGACATTGCAGGGGGGACAGGTAGAGACTTTGCAGGGGGGACAGGTAGAGACCTTGCAGGGGGGCAGGTAGAGACCTTGCAGGGGGGCAGGTAGAGACCTTGCAGGGGGGCAGGGAGAGACATGCAGGGGGGACAGGTAGAGACCTTGCAGGGGGGCAGGTAGAGACCTTGCAGGGGGGCAGGGAGAGACATGCAGGGGGGACAGGTAGAGACATGCAGGGGGGACAGGTAGAGACATGCAGGGGGGACAGGTAGAGACATGCAGGGGGGACAGGTAGAGACATGCAGGGGGGCAGGTAGAGACATGCAGGGGGGACAGGTAGAGACCTTGCAGGGGGGACAGGTAGAGACCTTGCAGGGGGGCAGGTAGAGACATGCAGGGGGGACAGGTAGAGACATGCAGGGGGGACAGGTAGAGACCTTGCAGGGGGGACAGGTAGAGACATGCAGGGGGGACAGGTAGAGACATGCAGGGGGGACAGGTAGAGACCTTGCAGGGGGGACAGGTAGAGACATGCAGGGGAGACAGGTAGAGACATGCAGGGGGGACAGGTAGAGACATGCAGGGGGGACAGGTAGAGACATGCAGGGGGGACAGGTAGAGACATGCAGGGGGGACAGGTAGAGACATGCAGGGGGGACAGGTAGAGACATGCAGGGGGGCAGGTAGAGACATGCAGGGGGGACAGGTAGAGACCTTGCAGGGGGGACAGGTAGAGACATGCAGGGGGGACAGGTAGAGACATGCAGGGGGGACAGGTAGAGACATGCAGGGGGGACAGGTAGAGACCTTGCAGGGGGGACAGGTAGAGACATGCAGGGGGGACAGGTAGAGACATGCAGGGGGGACAGGTAGAGACATGCAGGGGGGCAGGTAGAGACCTTGCAGGGGGGACAGGTAGAGACCTTGCAGGGGGGACAGGTAGAGACATGCAGGGGGGACAGGTAGAGACATGCAGGGGGGACAGGTAGAGACATGCAGGGGGGACAGGTAGAGACATGCAGGGGGGCAGGTAGGGTCTTTGCTGGGGGGAGGCAGGTAGGTGCTTTGTAAGCTCTATTGACACCTGGCAGGTGCTATAACTTTGTGATATAATTAGACATAGTGTATATGAAAGATTTCAACTAACTATAAAATGAGCTTCAATTCCTCAAAGCCAAGTCCCATGAGCTAACACTCCATTTATATTGAGAAACGCGTAGGGGTCTCTGACCCCAAAGCTTGTGCTCTCTCTATATATAATGGACTAACGCATGATCTGACACTCTATACTCTGACCTTAGGAGCTTACATTCTATTTATAATAAAACATTCTGACCCCTAGAGCTAACACTCTATTTATATTGCAAGCGTCTGACCTCATAAGGTTGCCCTTTGTATTCGGAGTCTGTGATCCTTTGTAAAATATTGACCTCTAAATTGGGAGACTCTAACTGCAATATCTGTAGGTCTAGTGGTGGTTGATAGCCCTAGGAGCTTGCAATCTAATGAGAGGTGCTCTCTAGGTAACAGGTGTAAAGGGTACAGAGTTGCATAATCCGCTAGCCAGCTTTATACTGAACCCTATGTGTCGTCCCCCCCCCCCCCCCCTGCCACTCCCCCCGCCCCCAGATCATGTTTCTGGTATTTTAGTCAGTGTGACAGGAGCCCCCCCAACCCAACAGCTGCTCCGTCTCCCGACCTTTCAATGATGAGGGGGGAGGGGAGAATTGACACTGTCACTAATTATAACGCTAATAATGGTGATAATAATAACATTGATTTAATAATACCAATATCAGCAGCATTAATAATAATCACCTAGATAACCCTGATCACAATGCTAATAATACGAATTATTAATCAGTGGAATAATTATAATGATAGTGGGATCAGATGGAGAGTCAGGATGGATATTTTATATGGTTTAATATGTTACCTTCATTACCACCTCTGCTGTACTGCCCTCTGTGTAAAGTACTACCTCTTGACGGTGCACCCCCCCTCTCTGACTCCGCCCATACAGACCCCCTCACTCCTCACACTCTCACACTTGGTTTGTTTTCTCCCAGGGCACCTGCAGCGATTCAGGGTGTCTACAGCTTCAGCCCTCTCACCTGCCCCCTGGGCTGTCACTTTACCCTGATTTCTGTCTCGCTCTGTCTCTCTCTGTCCTTGTCTGTCTCTCTCTGTCTCGCTCTGTCTCTCTCTGTCTCGCTCTGTCTCTCTCTGTCCTTGTCTGTCTCTCTCTGTCTCGCTCTGTCTCTCTCTGTCTCGCTCTGTCTCTCTCTGTCCTTGTCTGTCTCTCTCTGTCTCGCTCTGTCTCTCTCTGTCTCGCTCTGTCTCTCTCTGTCTCGCTCTGTCTCTCTCTGTCCTTGTCTGTCTCTCTCTGTCTCGCTCTGTCTCTCTCTGTCCTTGTCTGTCTCTCTCTGTCTCTCTCTGTCTCGCTCTGTCTCTCTCTGTCCTTGTCTGTCTCTCTCTGTCTCGCTCTGTCTCTCTCTGTCTTGCTCTGTCTCTCTCTGTCTCGCTCTGTCTCTCTCTGTCTCGCTCTGTCTCTCTCTGTCTCGCTCTGTCTCTCTCTGTCCTTGTCTGTCTCCTCCCTCCCTCCCTCTCTCAAGGTCACACAGGGAATCTGCTCGGATAATCACACCGTGTGGGGTCTATTTGGGTGGCAATGCCTTCTCATGGATTCCAGCCGATTGAAGGGGGACAGGTAGGTCCCGGGCTGGGGGACGTAGGTGAGACCTGGAGTCTGGCGGGGTGCGGGGGCGGGGTTAGTAAATATTAGGAGATTCAGGTCATTTGGAAAAAGTTTCAGTAAGTGAAGAGATGGAGGAGGGTAAGAGGTACTGGGGTCTATAATAATAGCACTGGGAATGTCTGCGGGGGTAGGGTTAGGAGAGGGGTAAATATTACAGGGATAGAACAGACGGGGCAGTTATTACAGCACTGGGAATGTCTGGGTGGTAAGTTTAGGAGAGGAGTAGATATTGCAGAGGTAGAACAGATGGGGCAGTTAATACAGCACTGGGAAAGTCTAGGGTGGTAAGTTTAGGAGAGGAATAGATATTGCAGGGGTAGAAGAGATGGGGCAGTTAATACAGCACTGGGAATGCCTGCGGTGGTAAGTTTAGGAGAGGAATAGATATTGCAGGGGTAGAAGAGATGGGGCAGTTAATACAGCACTGGGAAAGTCTAGGGTGGTTGGTTTAGGAGAGGGGTAAATATTGCAGGGGTAAAAGAGACGGGGTAGTTAACACAGCACTAGGAAGGTCTGCTGTGACAGATGGGGCAGTTAATACAGCATTGGGTTTAGGAGAGGGATAACTATTATGGGGTGAAGGGCTTGATGGGGCAGAACATGTCACTAGGGCTATAGATTCTTTCCCTACCCCTCTATTTGCAGGTTGCCCGACCTGGAGTCACAAAAACTCTCATCCTGTCCATCCTGACAGCCATCATCGGGTCCTTCCAGTTTGGGTACAACATCGGTGTCATCAATGCCCCCCAAAAGGTAGGAGAGAGCCCCAAACTGTGGCCGTGTGGGGTTGGTGTGACGGTGTTGGGGCAGAAGATTTTGAGGTCCCCCTGACAAACAAAGTCATTTTTGAGGAGTTGATTTGGCCCTGAATCATGGATTTGGGAAACCTTCAGATAAAACTAGTGTTATAAGTATGTCAGCAGAGTGAGGAATCTGGAAAGGGCTCTGTCACCTAAATACGCTTTATATGTTAAGTATGAACAATTATCATTATGGGAGAAGAATTGCAGAAAAAGGTTAAAATAAGATAAATATATTGTTTAAATGTGTCTGTGTGTAATTTGCAAACCAAGCCAAAAGGAGATATAATAAACAACGAGCAGTGTTTAGGTGATACAGTCACAGTATAAGCAGTGTTTGGGTGATACAGTCATAGTATAAGCAGTGTTTGGGTGATACAGTCACAGTATAAGCAGTGTTTGGATGATACAGTCACAGTATAAGCAGTGTTTGGGTGATACAGTCACAGTATAAGCAGTGTTTGGGTGATACAGTCACAGTATAAGCAGTGTTTAGGTGATACAGTCACAGTATAAGCAGTGTTTAGGTGATACAGTCACAGCATAAGCAGTGTTTGGGTGATACAGTCACAGTATAAGCAGTGTTTGGGTGATACAGTCACAGTATAAGCAGTGTTTAGGTGATACAGTCACAGTATAAGCAGTGTTTAGGTGATACAGTCACAGTATAAGCAGTGTTTAGGTGATACAGTCACAGCATAAGCAGTGTTTGGGTGATACAGTCACAGTATAAGCAGTGTTTGGGTGATACAGTCACAGTATAAGCAGTGTTTAGATGATACAGTCACAGTATAAGCAGTGTTTGGGTGATACAGCCACAGTATAAGCAGTGTTTGGGTGATACAGTCACAGTATAAGCAGTGTTTGGGTGATACAGTCACAGTATAAGCAGTGTTTGGGTGATACAGTCACAGTATAAGCAGTGTTTGGGTGATACAGCCACAGTATAAGCAGTGTTTGGGTGATACAGTCACAGTATAAGCAGTGTTTGGGTGATACAGTCACAGTATAAGCAGTGTTTAGGTGATACAGTCACAGTATAAGCAGTGTTTCGGTGATACAGTCACAGTATAAGCAGTGTTTAGATGATACAGTCACAGTATAAGCAGTGTTTTGGTGATACAGTCACAGTATAAGCAGTGTTTAGGTGATACAGTCACAGTAGAAGCAGTGTTTGGGTGATACAGTCACAGTATAAGCAGTGTTTTGGTGATACAGTCACAGTATATGCAGTGTTTAGGTGATACAGTCACAGTATAAGCAGTGTTTAGGTGATACAGTCACAGTAGAAGCAGTGTTTGGGTGATACAGTCACAGTATAAGCAGTGTTTGGGTGATACAGTCACAGTATAAGCGGTGTTTAGGTGATACAGTCACAGTATAAGCGGTGTTTAGGTGATACAGTCACAGTATAAGCAGTGTTTAGGTGATACGGTCACAGTATAAGCAGTGTTTAGGTGATACAGTCACAGTATAAGCAGTGTTTAGGTGATACGGTCACAGTATAAGCAGTGTTTAGGTGATACAGTCACAGTATAAGCAGTGTTTAGATGATACAGTCACAGTATAAGCAGTGTTTGGGTGATACAGTCACAGTATAAGCAGTGTTTGGGTGATACAGTCACAGTATAAGCAGTGTTTGGGGGATACAGTCACAGTATAAGCAGTGTTTAGGTGATACAGTCACAGTATAAGCAGTGTTTGGGCGATACAGTCCCAGTATAAGCAGTGTTTAAGTGATACCTTCACAGTATAAGCAGTGTTTAGGTGATACAGTCACAGTATAAGCAGTGTTTGGGTGATACAGTCACAGTATAAGCAGTGTTTGTGTGATACAGTCACAGTATAAGCAGTGTTTAGGTGATACAGTCAAAGTATAGGCAGTGTTTGGGTGATACAGCCACAGTATAAGCAGGGTTGAGGTGATACAGTCACAGTATAAGCAGTGTTTGGGTGATACAGTCACAGTATAAGCAGTGTTTAGATGATACAGTCACAGTATAAGCAGTGTTTGGGTGATACAGCCACAGTATAAGCAGTGTTTGGGTGATACAGTCACAGTATAAGCAGTGTTTGGGTGATACAGTCACAGTATAAGCAGTGTTTGGGTGATACAGTCACAGTATAAGCAGTGTTTGGGTGATACAGCCACAGTATAAGCAGTGTTTGGGTGATACAGTCACAGTATAAGCAGTGTTTGGGTGATACAGTCACAGTATAAGCAGTGTTTAGGTGATACAGTCACAGTATAAGCAGTGTTTCGGTGATACAGTCACAGTATAAGCAGTGTTTAGATGATACAGTCACAGTATAAGCAGTGTTTTGGTGATACAGTCACAGTATAAGCAGTGTTTAGGTGATACAGTCACAGTATAAGCAGTGTTTAGGTGATACAGTCACAGTATAAGCAGTGTTTTGGTGATACAGTCACAGTATATGCAGTGTTTAGGTGATACAGTCACAGTATAAGCAGTGTTTAGGTGATACAGTCACAGTAGAAGCAGTGTTTGGGTGATACAGTCACAGTATAAGCAGTGTTTGGGTGATACAGTCACAGTATAAGCGGTGTTTGGGTGATACAGTCACAGTATAAGCGGTGTTTAGGTGATACAGTCACAGTATAAGCAGTGTTTAGGTGATACGGTCACAGTATAAGCAGTGTTTAGGTGATACAGTCACAGTATAAGCAGTGTTTAGGTGATACGGTCACAGTATAAGCAGTGTTTAGGTGATACAGTCACAGTATAAGCAGTGTTTAGATGATACAGTCACAGTATAAGCAGTGTTTAGATGATACAGTCACAGTATAAGCAGTGTTTGGGTGATACAGTCACAGTATAAGCAGTGTTTGGGTGATACAGTCACAGTATAAGCAGTGTTTGGGGGATACAGTCACAGTATAAGCAGTGTTTAGGTGATACAGTCACAGTATAAGCAGTGTTTAGGTGATACAGTCACAGTATAAGCATTGTTTGGGTGATACAGTCACAGTATAAGCAGTGTTTAGGTGATACAGTCACAGTATAAGCATTGTTTGGGTGATACAGTCACAGTATAAGCAGTGTTTAGGTGATACAGTCACAGTATAAGCAGTGTTTGGGTGATACAGTCACAGTATAAGCAGTGTTTAGGTGATACAGTCACAGTAGAAGCAGTGTTTGGGTGATACAGTCACAGTAGAAGCAGTGTTTGGGTGATACAGTCACAGTATAAGCGGTGTTTAGGTGATACAGTCACAGTATAAGCAGTGTTTAGGTGATACAGTCACAGTATGATCAGTGTTTAGGTGATACAGTCACAGTAGAAGCAGTGTTTGGGTGATACAGTCACAGTATAAGCAGTGTTTAGGTGATACAGTCACATTATAAGCGGTGTTTAGGTGATACAGTCACATTATAAGCGGTGTTTAGGTGATACAGTCACAGTATAAGCAGTGTTTAGGTGATACAGTCACAGTATGATCAGTGTTTAGGTGATACAGTCACAGTAGAAGCAGTGTTTGGGTGATACAGTCACAGTATAAGCAGTGTTTAGGTGATACAGTTAGATCATCGAGCAGGGTTATATGTTTTTTCTCTGCCCCACCCCCGCAGATCATCGAGCAGGGTTATATGTTTTTTCTCTGCCCCACCCCCGCAGATCATCGAGCAGGGTTATATGTTTTTTCTCTGCCCCACCCCCTCAGATCATCGAGCAGGGTTATATGTTTTTTCTCTGCCCCACCCCCGCAGATCATCGAGCAGGGTTATATGTTTTTTCTCTGCCCCACCCCCTCAGATCATCGAGCAGAGTTATAACGAATCATGGATAAGCCGCAGTTCACCAGGATCTCCATCCATAGACCCCGGGCTCATGAGGACGCTGTGGTCTCTCTCTGTGGCCATTTTCTCCATCGGTGGAATGATCTCTTCTCTCAGTGTTGGGGTGGTGTCTCAGTGGCTGGGAAGGTAAGTGTCTATTTCTCTGTCAAGGTGGTGGCCTCGTGGAACTTGTATCCCACCAATGTAGCACTCAGACTATGTCTTATCACACAATGATCATCCCATGTGGACTTTCATACAGGCTGCTTCCAGTTTTTTTCTCTTTGCTTTCTTTGCTATTCTGTATTAATCCGACCAGGGATGTCAGGACGGAGTGGGGATAATATGATCCTATGTGTGAAGCACAGCAGAGGCTTTTTCACATTCTAGCTGGTTTATCTGTAAATACTCTGGTTAATGTCAGTCTACTCAGCCCTACACTAAGATCTTCCTTTGTATTTTCTGTTTCTGTGAAAGAATTAACCCATACAATGCTATGTAGCTGGCAGCAGGGCATCAATCTGCCAGGTACAGGGGAAATATAACGAGCAATCAATCTGCCAGGTACAGGGGAAATATCACGAGCAATCAGTCTGCCAGGTATAGGGGAAATATAACGAGCAATCAATCTGGCAGGTATAGGGGAAATATCATGAGAAATCAGTCTGCAAGGTATAGGGGAAATATAACGAGCAATCAATCTGGCAGGTATAGGGGAAATATCATGAGAAATCAATCTGACAGGTACAGGGGAAATATAACGAGCAATCAATCTGACAGGTATAGGGGAAATATAACGAGCAATCAGTCTGACAGGTACAGGGGAAATATCACGAGCAATCAGTCTACCAGGTATAGGGGAAATATAACGAGCAATCAATCTGCCAGGTACAGGGGAAATATCACGAGCAATCAGTCTACCAGGTACAGGGGAAATATAACGAGCAATCAATCTGCCAGGTACAGGGGAAATATCACGAGCAATCAGTCTGACAGGTACAGGGGAAATATCACGAGCAATCAGTCTGACAGGTATAAGGGAAATATCACGAGCAATCAGTCTACCAGGTACAGGGGAAATATAACGAGCAATCAATCTGCCAGGTACAGGGGAAATATCACGAGCAATCAATCTGCCAGGTACAGGGGAAATATCATGAGCAATCAGTCTGACACGTATAGGGGAAATATCACTAGCAATCAGTCTGACAGGGGGAAATATCACGAGCAATCAATCTGCCAGGTACAGGGGAAATATCAATAGCAATCAGTCTGACAGGGGGAAATATCACGAGCAATCAATCTGCCAGGTATAGGGGAAATATCAAGAGCAATCAGTCTGCCAGGTATAGGGGAAATATCACGAGCAATCAGTCTGACACGTATAGGGGAAATATCATGAGCAATCAGTCTGCCCGGTACAGGGGAAATATCACGAGCAATCAATCTGCCAGGTACAGGGGAAATATCACGAGCAATCAATCTGACAGGGGGAAATATCACGAGCAATCAGTCTACCAGGTATAGGGGAAATATCACGAGCAATCAGTCTACCAGGTATAGGGGAAATATCACGAGCAATCAGTCTACCAGGTATAGGGGAAATATCACGAGCAATCAGTCTACCAGGTATAGGGGAAATATCATGAACAATCAGTCTGCCCGGTACAGGGGAAATATCACGAGCAATCAATCTGCCAGGTACAGGGGAAATATCACGAGCAATCAATCTGACAGGGGGAAATATCACGAGCAATCAGTCTACCAGGTATAGGGGAAATATCACTAGCAATCAGTCTACCAGGTATAGGGGAAATATCACAAGCAATCAGTCTGACAGATATAGGGGAAATATCACAAGCAATCAGTCTGACAGGGATAGGGGAAATATAACGAGCAATCAGTCTACCAGGTACAGGGGAAATATCACGAGCAATCTATCTGCCAGGTACAGGGGAAATATCACAAGCAATCTATCTGCCAGGTATAGGGGAAATATCACGAGCACTCAGTCTGACAGGTATAGGGGAAATATCACGAGCAATCAGTCTGCCAGGTATAGGGGAAATATAACGAGCAATCAGTCTGACAGGTATAGGGGAAATATCATGAGCAATCAGTCTGCCAGGTATAGGGGAAATATCATGAGCAATCAGTCTGCAAGGTATAGGGGAAATATCATGAGCAATCTATCTGCCAGGTACAGGGGAAATATCACGAGCAATCAGTCTGCCAGGTACAGGGGAAATATCACAAGCAATAAATCTGCCAGGTATAGGGGAAATATACCGAGCAATCAATCTGCCAGGTATAGGGGAAATATCACGAGCAATCAGTCTGACAGGGGGAAATATCACGAGCAATCAATCTGCCAGGTATAGGGGAAATATCACGAGCAATCAGTCTGACAGGGGGAAATATCACGAGCAATCAATCTGCCAATTATAGGGGAAATATCACGAGCAATCAGTCTACCAGGTATAGGGGAAATATCACGAGCAATCAGTCTGACAGGTATAGGGGAAATATCATGAGCAACCAGTCTACCAGGTATAGGGGAAATATCACGAGCAATCAGTCTGACAGGGGGAAATATCACGAGCAATCAATATGCCAGGTATAGGGGAAATATCAAGAGCAATCAGTCTGACAGGGGGAAATATCACAAGCAATCAATCTGCCAGGTACAGGGGAAATATCAGGAGCAATCAGTCTACCAGGTATAGGGGAAATATCACGAGCAATCAGTCTGACAGGTATAGGGCAAATATCACGAGCAATCAGTATGCCAGGTACAGGGGAAATATCAAGAGCAATCAGTCTACCAGGTACAGGGGAAATATCAAGAGCAATCAGTCTACCAGGTACAGGGGAAATATAACGAGCAATCAATCTGACAGGTATAGGGGAAATATCACGAGCAATCAATCTGCCAGGTACAGGGGAAATATCACGAGCAATCAGTCTGACAGGTATAGGGGAAATATAACGAGCAATCAGTCTGCCTGGTACAGGGGAAATATCACGAGCAATCAATCTGCCAGGTACAGGGGAAATATCACGAGCAATCAATCTGACAGGTATAGGGGAAATATAACGAGCATTAAATCTGCCAGGTACAGGGGAAATATCACGAGCAATCAATCTGACAGGTACAGGGGAAATATAACGAGCAATCAATCTGACAGGTATAGGGGAAATATCACAAGCAATCAGTCTGCCAGGTATAGGGGAAATATCACGAGCAATCAGTCTGCCAGGTATAGGGGAAATATCACGAGCAATCAGTCTGCCAGGTATAGGGGAAATATCACTAGCAATCACTCTGACACGTATAGGGGAAATATAACGAGCAATCAATCTGACAGGTATAGGGGAAATATCACGAGCAATCAGTCTGCCAGGTATAGGGGAAATATCACGAGCAATCAATCTGACAGGTATTGGGGAAATATCACGAGCAATCAGTCTGCCAGGTATAGGGGAAATATCACGAGCAATCAATCTGCCAGGTACAGGGGAAATATCACGAGCAATCAGTCTGACAGGTATAGGGTAAATATCACGAGCAATCAGTCTGCCAGGTATAGGGGAAATATCACGAGCAATCAATCTGCCAGGTACAGGGGAAATATCACGAGCAATCAATCTGCCAGGTACAGGGGAAATATCACGAGCAATCAGTCTACCAGGTATAGGGGAAATATAACGAGCAATCAGTCTACCAGGTATAGGGGAAATATAACGAGCAATCAGTCTACCAGGTATAGGGGAAATATAACGAGCAATCAGTCTGACAGGTACAGGGGAAATATCACGAGCAATCAGTCTGACAGGTACAGGGGAAATATCACGAGCAATCAGTCTGACAGGGGGAAATATCACGAGCAATCAGTCTGCCAGGTATAGGGGAAATATCACGAGCAATCAGTCTGCCAGGTATAGGGGAAATATCAAGAGCAATCAGTCTGACACGTATAGGGGAAATATCACGAGCAATCAGTCTGCCCGGTACAGGGGAAATATCATGAGCAATCAGTCTGACAGGTATAGGGGAAATATAACGAGCAATCAATCTGCCAGGTACAGGGGAAATATCACGAGCAATCAGTCTGCCAGGTATAGGGGAAATATCATGAGCAATCAGTCTGCCAGGTATAGGGGAAATATCACGAGCAATCTATCTGCCAGGTATAGGGGAAATATCACGAGCAATCAGTCTGCCAGGTATAGGGGAAATATCACGAGCAATCAGTCTGCCAGGTATAGGGGAAATATCACGAGCAATCAGTCTGCCAGGTATAGGGGAAATATCACAAGCAATCAATCTGACAGGTACAGAGGAAATATCACGAGCAATCAGTCTGACAGGTACAGGGGAAATATCATGAGCAATCAGTCTGACAGGTATAGGGGAAATATCATGAGCAATCAGTCTGCCAGGTATAGGAGAAATATCACGAGCAATCAGTCTACCAGGTACAGGGGAAATATCATGAGCAATCAGTCTGACAGGTACAGGGGAAATATCACGAGCAATCAGTCTGACAGATATAGGGGAAATATCACGAGCAATCAATCTGCCAGGTATATGGGAAATATCACGAGCAATCAATCTGCCAGGTACAGGGGAAATATCACGAGCAATCAGTCTGACAGGTTCAAGGGAAATATCACAAGCAATCAGTCTGCCAGGTACAGGGGAAATATCACGAGCAATCAGTCTGACAGGTACAAGGGAAATATCACGAGCAATCAGTCTGCCAGGTACAGGGGAAATATCACGAGCAATCAGTCTGACAGGTACAAGGGAAATATCACGAGCAATCAGTCTGACAGGGGGAAATATCACGAGCAATCAATCTGCCAGGTATAAGTGAAATATCACGAGCAATCAGTCTGCCAGGTACAGGGGAAATATCACGAGCAATCAGTCTGCCAGGTATAGGGGAAATATCACGAGCAATCAATCTGCCAGGTACAGGGGAAATATCACGAGCAATCAATCTGCCAGGTACAGGGGAAATATCACGAGCAATCAGTCTACCAGGTATAGGGGAAATATAACGAGCAATCAGTCTACCAGGTATAGGGGAAATATAACGAGCAATCAGTCTGACAGGTACAGGGGAAATATCACGAGCAATCAGTCTGACAGGGGGAAATATCACGAGCAATCAGTCTGACAGGGGGAAATATCACGAGCAATCAGTCTGACAGGGGGAAATATCACGAGCAATCAGTCTGCCAGGTATAGGGGAAATATCAAGAGCAATCAGTCTGACACGTATAGGGGAAATATCACGAGCAATCAGTCTGCCCGGTACAGGGGAAATATCATGAGCAATCAGTCTGACAGGTATAGGGGAAATATAACGAGCAATCAATCTGCCAGGTACAGGGGAAATATCACGAGCAATCAGTCTGCCAGGTATAGGGGAAATATCATGAGCAATCAGTCTGCCAGGTATAGGGGAAATATCACGAGCAATCTATCTGCCAGGTATAGGGGAAATATCACGAGCAATCAGTCTGCCAGGTATAGGGGAAATATCACGAGCAATCAGTCTGCCAGGTATAGGGGAAATATCACGAGCAATCAGTCTGCCAGGTATAGGGGAAATATCACAAGCAATCAATCTGACAGGTACAGAGGAAATATCACGAGCAATCAGTCTGACAGGTACAGGGGAAATATCATGAGCAATCAGTCTGACAGGTATAGGGGAAATATCATGAGCAATCAGTCTGCCAGGTATAGGGGAAATATCACGAGCAATCAGTCTACCAGGTACAGGGGAAATATCATGAGCAATCAGTCTGACAGGTACAGGGGAAATATCACGAGCAATCAGTCTGACAGATATAGGGGAAATATCACGAGCAATCAATCTGCCAGGTATAGGGGAAATATCACGAGCAATCAATCTGCCAGGTACAGGGGAAATATCACGAGCAATCAGTCTGACAGGTTCAAGGGAAATATCACAAGCAATCAGTCTGCCAGGTACAGGGGAAATATCACGAGCAATCAGTCTGACAGGTACAAGGGAAATATCACGAGCAATCAGTCTGCCAGGTACAGGGGAAATATCACGAGCAATCAGTCTGACAGGTACAAGGGAAATATCACGAGCAATCAGTCTGACAGGGGGAAATATCACGAGCAATCAATCTGCCAGGTATAAGGGAAATATCACGAGCAATCAGTCTGACAGGTACAGGGGAAATATCACGAGCAATCAGTCTGCCAGGTATAGGGGAAATATCACGAGCAATCAATCTGCCAGGTACAGGGGAAATATCACGAGCAATCAATCTGCCAGGTACAGGGGAAATATCACGAGCAATCAGTCTGACAGGTATAGGGGAAATATCATGAGCAATCAGTCTGCCAGGTACAGGGGAAATATCATGAGCAATCAGTCTACCAGGTATAGGGGAAATATCACGAGCAATCAGTCTACCAGGTATAGGGGAAATATCACGAGCAATCAGTCTGACAGGTACAGAGGAAATATCACGAGCAATCAGTCTGACAGGTACAGGGGAAATATCATGAGCAATCAGTCTGACAGGTAAAGGGGAAATATCATGAGCAATCAGTCTGCCAGGTACAGGGGAAATATCACGAGCAATCAGTCTACCAGGTATAGGGGAAATATCACGAGCAATCAGTCTACCAGGTATAGGGGAAATATCACGAGCAATCAGTCTGACAGGTACAGAGGAAATATCACGAGCAATCAGTCTGACAGGTACAGGGGAAATATCATGAGCAATCAGTCTGACAGGTACAGGGGAAATATCACGAGCAATCAGTCTGACAGATATAGGGGAAATATAACGAGCAATCAGTCTGCCAGGTATAGGGGAAATATCACGAGCAATCAGTCTGCCAGGTACAGGGGAAATATCATGAGCAATCAGTCTGACAGGTACAAGGGAAATATCACAAGCAATCAATCTGCCAGGTACAAGGGAAATATCACGAGCAATCAGTCTGACAGGGGGAAATATCACGAGCAATCAATCTGCCAGGTACAGGGGAAATATCACGAGCAATCAGTCTGACAGGGGGAAATATCACGAGCAATCAGTCTGACAGGGGGAAATATCATGAGCAATCAGTCTGCCAGGTATAGTGGAAATATCACGAACAATCAGTCTGCCAGGTATAAGGGAAATATCACGAGCAATCAGTCTGACAGGTATAGGGGAAATATAACGAGCAATCAATCTGACAGGTACAGGGGAAATATCACGAGCAATCAATCTGCCAGGTATAGGGGAAATATCACGAGCAATCAATCTGCCAGGTACAGGGGAAATATCACGAGCAATCAATCTGCCAGGTATAGGGGAAATATCACGAGCAATCAATCTGCCAGGTATAGGGGAAATATCACGAGCAATCAATCTGCCAGGTATAGGGGAAATATCACGAGCAATCAGTCTGCCAGGTACAGGGGAAATATCACGAGCAATCAGTCTGCCAGGTACAGGGGAAATATCACGAGCAATTAGTCTGCCAGGTACAGGGGAAATATCACGAGCAATCAGTCTACCAGGTATAGGGGAAATATCACGAGCAATCAGTCTGCCAGGTATAGGGGAAATATCACAAGCAATCAGTCTGACAGGGGGAAATATCACGAGCAATCAGTCTGACAGGGGGAAATATCATGAGCAATCAGTCTGCCAGGTATAGGTGAAATATCACGAGCAATCAGTCTGACAGGTATAGGGGAAATATCACGAGCAATCAGTCTGCCAGGTATAGGGGAAATATCATGAGCAATCAGTCTGCCAGGTATAGGGGAAATATCACGAGCAATCAGTCTGACAGGGGGAAATATCACGAGCAATCAGTCTGACAGGGGGAAATATCATGAGCAATCAGTCTGACAGGTACAGGGGAAATATAACGAGCAATCAGTCTGCCAGGTATAGGGGAAATATCACGAGCAATCAGTCTGACAGGGGGAAATATCACGAGCAATCAGTCTGACAGGGGGAAATATCACGAGCAATCAGTCTGCCAGGTGTAGGGGAAATATAACGAGCAATCAGTCTGACAGGTATAGGGCAAATATCACGAGCAATCAGTATGCCAGGTACAGGGGAAATATCAAGAGCAATCAGTCTACCAGGTACAGGGGAAATATCAAGAGCAATCAGTCTACCAGGTACAGGGGAAATATAACGAGCAATCAATCTGACAGGTATAGGGGAAATATCACGAGCAATCAATCTGCCAGGTACAGGGGAAATATCACGAGCAATCAGTCTGACAGGTATAGGGGAAATATAACGAGCAATCAGTCTGCCTGGTACAGGGGAAATATCACGAGCAATCAATCTGCCAGGTACAGGGGAAATATCACGAGCAATCAATCTGACAGGTATAGGGGAAATATAACGAGCATTAAATCTGCCAGGTACAGGGGAAATATCACGAGCAATCAATCTGACAGGTACAGGGGAAATATAACGAGCAATCAATCTGACAGGTATAGGGGAAATATCACAAGCAATCAGTCTGCCAGGTATAGGGGAAATATCACGAGCAATCAGTCTGCCAGGTATAGGGGAAATATCACGAGCAATCAGTCTGCCAGGTATAGGGGAAATATCACTAGCAATCACTCTGACACGTATAGGGGAAATATAACGAGCAATCAATCTGCCAGGTATAGGGGAAATATCACGAGCAGTCAGTCTGCCAGGTATAGGGGAAATATCACGAGCAATCAATCTGACAGGTATAGGGGAAATATCACGAGCAATCAGTCTGCCAGGTATAGGGGAAATATCACGAGCAATCAATCTGCCAGGTACAGGGGAAATATCACGAGCAATCAGTCTGACAGGTACAAGGGAAATATCACAAGCAATCAGTCTGCCAGGTATAGGGGAAATATCACGAGCAATCAATCTGCCAGGTACAGGGGAAATATCACGAGCAATCAATCTGCCAGGTACAGGGGAAATATCACGAGCAATCAGTCTACCAGGTATAGGGGAAATATAACGAGCAATCAGTCTACCAGGTATAGGGGAAATATAACGAGCAATCAGTCTGCCAGGTACAGGGGAAATATCACGAGCAATCAGTCTGACAGGTACAGGGGAAATATCACGAGCAATCAGTCTGACAGGGGGAAATATCACGAGCAATCAGTCTGACAGGGGGAAATATCACGAGCAATCAGTCTGCCAGGTATAGGGGAAATATCAAGAGCAATCAGTCTGACACGTATAGGGGAAATATCACGAGCAATCAGTCTGCCCGGTACAGGGGAAATATCATGAGCAATCAGTCTGACAGGTATAGGGGAAATATAACGAGCAATCAATCTGCCAGGTACAGGGGAAATATCACGAGCAATCAGTCTGCCAGGTATAGTGGAAATATCATGAGCAATCAGTCTGCCAGGTATAGGGGAAATATCACGAGCAATCTATCTGCCAGGTATAGGGGAAATATCACGAGCAATCAGTCTGCCAGGTATAGGGGAAATATCACGAGCAATCAGTCTGCCAGGTATAGGGGAAATATCACGAGCAATCAGTCTGCCAGGTATAGGGGAAATATCACAAGCAATCAATCTGACAGGTACAGAGGAAATATCACGAGCAATCAGTCTGACAGGTACAGGGGAAATATCATGAGCAATCAGTCTGACAGGTATAGGGGAAATATCATGAGCAATCAGTCTGCCAGGTATAAGGGAAATATCACGAGCAATCAGTCTACCAGGTACAGGGGAAATATCATGAGCAATCAGTCTGACAGGTACAGGGGAAATATCACGAGCAATCAGTCTGACAGATATAGGGGAAATATCACGAGCAATCAATCTGCCAGGTATAGGGGAAATATCACGAGCAATCAATCTGCCAGGTACAGGGGAAATATCACGAGCAATCAGTCTGACAGGTACAAGGGAAATATCACAAGCAATCAGTCTGCCAGGTACAGGGGAAATATCACGAGCAATCAGTCTGACAGGTACAAGGGAAATATCACGAGCAATCAGTCTGCCAGGTACAGGGGAAATATCTCGAGCAATCAGTCTGACAGGTACAAGGGAAATATCACGAGCAATCAGTCTGACAGGGGGAAATATCACGAGCAATCAATCTGCCAGGTATAAGGGAAATATCACGAGCAATCAGTCTGACAGGTACAGGGGAAATATCACGAGCAATCAGTCTGCCAGGTATAGGGGAAATATCACGAGCAATCAATCTGCCAGGTACAGGGGAAATATCACGAGCAATCAATCTGCCAGGTACAGGGGAAATATCACGAGCAATCAGTCTGACAGGTATAGGGGAAATATCATGAGCAATCAGTCTGCCAGGTACAGGGGAAATATCATGAGCAATCAGTCTACCAGGTATAGGGGAAATATCACGAGCAATCAGTCTACCAGGTATAGGGGAAATATCACGAGCAATCAGTCTGACAGGTACAGAGGAAATATCACGAGCAATCAGTCTGACAGGTACAGGGGAAATATCATGAGCAATCAGTCTGACAGGTAAAGGGGAAATATCATGAGCAATCAGTCTGCCAGGTACAGGGGAAATATCACGAGCAATCAGTCTACCAGCTATAGGGGAAATATCACGAGCAATCAGTCTACCAGGTATAGGGGAAATATCACGAGCAATCAGTCTGACAGGTACAGAGGAAATATCACGAGCAATCAGTCTGACAGGTACAGGGGAAATATCATGAGCAATCAGTCTGACAGGTACAGGGGAAATATCACGAGCAATCAGTCTGACAGATATAGGGGAAATATAACGAGCAATCAGTCTGCCAGGTATAGGGGAAATATCACGAGCAATCAGTCTGACAGGTACAAGGGAAATATCACAAGCAATCAATCTGCCAGGTACAAGGGAAATATCACGAGCAATCAGTCTGACAGGGGGAAATATCACGAGCAATCAATCTGCCAGGTACAGGGGAAATATCACGAGCAATCAGTCTGACAGGGGGAAATATCACGAGCAATCAGTCTGACAGGGGGAAATATCATGAGCAATCAGTCTGCCAGGTATAGGGGAAATATCACGAGCAATCAGTCTGCCAGGTATAAGGGAAATATCACGAGCAATCAGTCTGACAGGTATAGGGGAAATATAACGAGCAATCAATCTGACAGGTACAGGGGAAATATCACGAGCAATCAATCTGCCAGGTATAGGGGAAATATCACGAGCAATCAATCTGCCAGGTACAGGGGAAATATCACGAGCAATCAATCTGCCAGGTATAGGGGAAATATCACGAGCAATCAATCTGCCAGGTATAGGGGAAATATCACGAGCAATCAATCTGCCAGGTATAGGGGAAATATCACGAGCAATCAGTCTGCCAGGTACAGGGGAAATATCACGAGCAATCAGTCTGCCAGGTACAGGGGAAATATCACGAGCAATTAGTCTGCCAGGTACAGGGGAAATATCACGAGCAATCAGTCTACCAGGTATAGGGGAAATATCACGAGCAATCAGTCTGCCAGGTATAGGGGAAATATCACAAGCAATCAGTCTGACAGGGGGAAATATCACGAGCAATCAGTCTGACAGGGGGAAATATCATGAGCAATCAGTCTGCCAGGTATAGGTGAAATATCACGAGCAATCAGTCTGACAGGTATAGGGGAAATATCACGAGCAATCAGTCTGCCAGGTATAGGGGAAATATCATGAGCAATCAGTCTGCCAGGTATAGGGGAAATATTACGAGCAATCAGTCTGACAGGGGGAAATATCACGAGCAATCAGTCTGACAGGGGGAAATATCATGAGCAATCAGTCTGACAGGTACAGGGGAAATATAACGAGCAATCAGTCTGCCAGGTATAGGGGAAATATCACGAGCAATCAGTCTGACAGGGGGAAATATCACGAGCAATCAGTCTGACAGGGGGAAATATCACGAGCAATCAGTCTGCCAGGTATAGTGGAAATATCACGAGCAATCATTCTGACAGGTGGAAATATCACGAGCAATCAGTCTGACAGGGGGAAATATCACGAGCAATCAGTCTGCCAGGTATAGGGGAAATATCACGAGCAATCAGTCTGCCAGGTACAGGGGAAATATCACAAGCAATCAGTCTGACAGGTACAGGGGAAATATCACGAGCAATCAGTCTGACAGGTACAGGGGAAATATCACGAGCAATCAGTCTGACAGGTACAGGGGAAATATCAAGAGCATTCTCAATGCATCTGATATGGATTTATCTCTGGTGCAGGAAGAGGGCGATGGTTGTGAATAATGTATTTGCATTCCTTGGAGGGAGTCTCATGGGTCTGTCTCAAATCTGTCAATCCTACGAGATGATGATCATTGGAAGGTTCCTTATCGGAGCATATTCAGGTAACTCCTTATCAACAGCAGCAATGTAACTCCCTTAATCCCATGTCAGACAGTAACACAGACCCTCCCTCCACTAACATCCCTATTACCAGTGTCCTGTGACTCTCAATCCCTTAATCCCATGTCAGACAGTAACACAGACCCTCCCTCCGCTAACATCCCTATTACCAGTGTCCTGTGACTCTCAATCCCTTAATCCCATGTCATACAGTAACACAGACCCTCCCTCCGCTAACATTTCTATTACCAGTGTCCTGTGACTCTCAATCCCTTAATCCCATGTCAGACAGTAACACAGACCCACCCTCCGCTAACATCCCTATTACCAGTGTCCTGTGACTCTCAATCCCTTAATCCCGTGTCAGACAGTAACACAGACCCTCCCTCCGCTAACATCCCTATTACCAGTGTCCTGTGACTCTCAATCCCTTAATCCCGTGTCAGACAGTAACACAGACCCTCCCTCCGCTAACATCCCTATTACCAGTGTCCTGTGACTCTCAATCCCTTAATCCCGTGTCATACAGTAACACAGACCCTCCCTCCGCTAACATCCCTATTACCAGTGTCCTGTGACTCTCAATCCCTTAATCCCGCGTCAGACAGTAACACAGACCCTCCCTCCGCTAACATCCCTATTACCAGTGTCCTGTGACTCTCAATCCCTTAATCCCATGTCAGACAGTAACACAGACCCTCCCTCCGCTAACATCCCTATTACCAGTGTCCTGTGACTCTCAATCCCTTAATCACGTGTCAGACAGTAACACAGACCCTCCCTCCGCTAACATCCCTATTACCAGTGTCCTGTGACTCTCAATCCCTTAATCCCATGTCAGACAGTAACACAGACCCTCCCTCCGCTAACATCCCTATTACCAGTGTCCTGTGACTCTCAATCCCTTAATCCCGTGTCATACAGTAACACAGACCCTCCCTCCGCTAACATCCCTATTACCAGTGTCCTGTGACTCTCAATCCCTTAATCCCGCGTCAGACAGTAACACAGACCCTCCCTCCGCTAACATCCCTATTACCAGTGTCCTGTGACTCTCAATCCCTTAATCCCATGTCAGACAGTAACACAGACCCTCCCTCCGCTAACATCCCTATTACCAGTGTCCTGTGACTCTCAATCCCTTAATCACGTGTCAGACAGTAACACAGACCCTCCCTCCGCTAACATCCCTATTACCAGTGTCCTGTGACTCTCAATCCCTTAATCCCGTGTCAGACAGTAACACAGACCCTCCCTCCGCTAACATCCCTATTACCAGTGTCCTGTGACTCTCAATCCCTTAATCCCATGTCAGACAGTAACACAGACCCTCCCTCCGCTAACATCCCTATTACCAGTGTCCTGTGACTCTCAATCCCTTAATCCCATGTCATACAGTAACACAGACCCTCCCTCCGCTAACATCCCTATTACCAGTGTCCTGTGACTCTCAATCCCTTAATCCCGTGTCAGACAGTAACACAGACCCTCCCTCCGCTAACATCCCTATTACCAGTGTCCTGTGACTCTCAATCCCTTAATCCCATGTCAGACAGTAACACAGACCCTCCCTCCGCTAACATCCCTATTACCAGTGTCCTGTGACTCTCAATCCCTTAATCCCATGTCAGACAGTAACACAGACCCTCCCTCCGCTAACATCCCTATTACCAGTGTCCTGTGACTCTCAATCCCTTAATCCCGTGTCAGACAGTAACACAGACCCTCCCTCCGCTAACATCCCTATTACCAGTGTCCTGTGACTCTCAATCCCTTAATCCCGTGTCATACAGTAACACAGACCCTCCCTCCGCTAACATCCCTATTACCAGTGTCCTGTGACTCTCAATCCCTTAATCCCGTGTCAGACAGTAACACAGACCCTCCCTCCGCTAACATCCCTATTACCAGTGTCCTGTGACTCTCAATCCCTTAATCCCGTGTCAGACAGTAACACAGACCCTCCCTCCGCTAACATCCCTATTACCAGTGTCCTGTGACTCTCAATCCCTTAATCCCGCGTCAGACAGTAACACAGACCCTCCCTCCGCTAACATCCCTATTACCAGTGTCCTGTGACTCTCAATCCCTTAATCCCATGTCAGACAGTAACACAGACCCTCCCTCCGCTAACATCCCTATTACCAGTGTCCTGTGACTCTCAATCCCTTAATCCCGCGTCAGACAGTAACACAGACCCTCCCTCCGCTAATATCCCTATTACCAGTGTCCTGTGACTCTCAATCCCTTAATCCCGTGTCAGACAGTAACACAGACCCTCCCTCTGCTAACATCCCTATTACCAGTGTCCTGTGACTCTCAATCCCTTAATCCCGTGTCAGACAGTAACACAGACCCTCCCTCCGCTAACATCCCTATTACCAGTGTCCTGTGACTCTCAATCCCTTAATCCCATGTCAGACAGTAACACAGACCCTCCCTCCGCTAACATCCCTATTACCAGTGTCCTGTGACTCTCAATCCCTTAATCACGTGTCAGACAGTAACACAGACCCTCCCTCCGCTAACATCCCTATTACCAGTGTCCTGTGACTCTCAATCCCTTAATCCCGTGTCAGACAGTAACACAGACCCTCCCTCTGCTAACATCCCTATTACCAGTGTCCTGTGACTCTCAATCCCTTAATCCCATGTCAGACAGTAACACAGACCCTCCCTCCACTAACATCCCTATTACCAGTGTCCTGTGACTCTCAATCCCTTAATCCCGTGTCAGACAGTAACACAGACCCTCCCTCCGCTAACATCCCTATTACCAGTGTCCTGTGACTCTCAATCCCTTAATCCCATGTCAGACAGTAACACAGACCCTCCCTCCGCTAACATCCCTATTACCAGTGTCCTGTGACTCTCAATCCCTTAATCCCATGTCAGACAGTAACACAGACCCTCCCTCCGCTAACATCCCTATTACCAGTGTCCTGTGACTCTCAATCCCTTAATCCCATGTCAGACAGTAACACAGACCCTCCCTCTGCTAACATCCCTATTACCAGTGTCCTGTGACTCTCAATCCCTTAATCCCGTGTCAGACAGTAACACAGACACTCCCTCCGCTAACATCCCTATTACCAGTGTCCTGTGACTCTCAATCCCTTAATCCCATGTCAGACAGTAACACAGACCCTCCCTCCGCTAACATCCCTATTACCAGTGTCCTGTGACTCTCAATCCCTTAATCCCGTGTCAGACAGTAACACAGACCCTCCCTCCGGTAACATCCCTATTACCAGTGTCCTGTGACTCTCAATCCCTTAATCCCATGTCAGACAGTAACACAGACCCTCCCTCCGCTAACATCCCTATTACCAGTGTCCTGTGACTCTCAATCCCTTAATCCCGTGTCAGACAGTAACACAGACCCTCCCTCCGCTAACATCCCTATTACCAGTGTCCTGTGACTCTCAATCCCTTAATCCCGTGTCAGACAGAAACACAGACCCTCCCTCCGCTAACATCCCTATTACCAGTGTCCTGTGACTCTCAATCCCTTAATCCCGTGTCAGACAGTAACACAGACCCTCCCTCCGCTAACATCCCTATTACCAGTGTCCTGTGACTCTCAATCCCTTAATCCCATGTCAGACAGTAACACAGACCCTCCCTCCGCTAACATCCCTATTACCAGTGTCCTGTGACTCTCAATCCCTTAATCCCGTGTCATACAGTAACACAGACCCTCCCTCCGCTAACATCCCTATTACCAGTGTCCTGTGACTCTCAATCCCTTAATCCCGTGTCAGACAGTAACACAGACCCTCCCTCCGCTAACATCCCTATTACCAGTGTCCTGTGACTCTCAATCCCTTAATCCCGTGTCAGACAGTAACACAGAACCCTCCCAGCCATGCTGTCCTTGTTTTCCAGGTTTGGCTTCTGGGTTGGTGCCGATGTACGTGGGAGAGATTTCACCCACACATCTGCGGGGGGCAATGGGTACTCTGCACCAGCTGGCGCTAGTCATTGGAATCCTTGTTGCACAGGTAACAGAGAATCTTATAAAATGTCACAAACATTAATATTTCACCTTTTTTATCGATATGAGTGTGATAACACTATCTAAAAAAACCTTTTCTCATCCCTATGAGTGGTTTGTGTGTTCCTCAACCTCTGGTCCTCTATAAGGAGAAGCCCTGACCTAATATTTATATAGTAAAGTGGTAGGAAGTGTAAAGCTTTGTTTGGGTGTATATGTTATTAGTAATGTTTGCGGGGTATATGTTACTAGTAATGTTTGGGGTGTATATGTTATTAGTAAAGTTTGGGTGTATATGTTATTAGTGATGTTTGGGGGGGTATATGTTATTAGTAATGTTTGGGGTGTATATGTTATTAGTAATGTTTGGGGGGTATATGTTATTAGTAATGTTTGGGGTGTATATGTTATTAGTAATGTTTGGGGTGTATATGTTATTAGTAATGTTTGGGTTTATATGTTATTAGTAATGTTGGGGGTGTATATGTTATTAGTAATGTTTGGGGTGTATATGTTATTAGTAATGTTTGGGGTGTATATGTTATTAGTAATGTTTGGGGTGTATATGTTATTAGTAATGTTTGGGTTTATATGTTATTAGTAATGTTTGGGTGTATATGTTATTAGTAATGTTTGCGGGGTATATGTTATTAGTAATGTTTGGGTGTATATGTTATTAGTAATGTTTGCGGGGTATATGTTATTAGTAATGTTTGGGGAGTATATGTTATTAGTAATGTTTGGGGGGTATATGTTATTAGTAATGTTTGGGGTGTATATGTTATTAGTAATGTTTGGGGTGTATATGTTATTAGTAATGTTTGGGGTGTATATGTTATTAGTAATGTTTGCGGGGTATATGTTATTAGTAATGTTTGGGGTGTATATGTTATTAGTAATGTTTGGGGTGTATATGTTATTAGTAATGTTAGGGGTGTATATGTTATTAGTAATGTTTGCGGGGTATATGTTATTAGTAATGTTTGGGGGGTATATGTTATTAGTGATGTTTGGGTGTATATGTTATTAGTAATGTTTGGGGGTATATGTTATTAGTAATGTTTGGGGTGTATATGTTATTAGTAATGTTTGGGGGGTATATGTTATTAGTAATGTTTGGGGTGTATATGTTATTAGTAATGTTTGCGGGGTATATGTTATTAGTAATGTTTGGGGAGTATATGTTATTAGTAATGTTTCGGGTGTATATGTTATTAGTAATGTTTCGGGTGTATATGTTATTAGTAATGTTTGGGTGTATATGTTATTATTAATGTTTGGGGGGTATATGTTATTAGTAATGTTTGGGGTGTGTATGTTATTAGTAATGTTTGGGGTGTGTATGTTATTAGTAATGTTTGGGGTGTATATGTTATTAGTAATGTTTGCGGTGTATATGTTATTAGTGATGTTTGGGGTGTATATGTAATTAGTAATGTTTGGGGTGTATATGTTTTTAGTAATGTTTGCGGGGTATATGTTATTAGTAATGTTTGGGGTGTATATGTTATTAGTAATGTTTGCGGGCTATATGTTATTAGTAATGTTTGGGGCGTATATGTTATTAGTAATGTTTGGGTGTATATGTTATTAGTAATGTTTGCGGGGTATATGTTGTTAGTAATGTTTGGGGTGTATATGTTATTAGTAATGTTTGGGGAGTATATGTTATTAGTGATGTTTGGGGTGTATATGTTATTAGTAATGTTTGGGGTGTATATGTTATTAGTAATGTTTGGGGGTATATGTTATTAGTAATGTTTGGGGTGTATATGTTATTAGTAATGTTTGGGGTGTATATGTTATTAGTAATGTTTGGGGTGTATATGTTATTAGTAATGTTTGGGAGTATATGTTATTAGTAATGTTTGGGTTGTATATGTTATTAGTGATGTTTGGTGTATATGTTATTAGTAATGTTTGGGGTGTATATGTTATTAGTAATGTTTGGGATGTATATGTTATTAGTAATGTTTGGGGTGTATATGTTATTAGTAATGTTTGCGGGGTATATGTTATTAGTAATGTTTGGGGTGTATATGTTATTAGTAATGTTTGCGGGGTATATGTTATTAGTAATGTTTGGGGAGTATATGTTATTAGTAATGTTTGGGGTGTATATGTTATTAGTAATGTTTGGGGGGTATATGTTATTAGTAATGTTTGGGGTGTATATGTTATTAGTAATGTTTGCGGGGTATATGTTATTAGTAATGTTTGGGGTGTATATGTTATTAGTAATGTTTGCGGGGTATATGTTATTAGTAATGTTTGGGTGTATATGTTATTAGTAATGTTTGCGGGGTATATGTTATTAGTAATGTTTGCGGGGTATATGTTATTAGTAATGTTTGGGGATTATACGTTATTAGTAATGTTTGGGGTGTATATGTTATTATTAATGTTTGGGGGTTATATGTTATTAGTAATGTTTGGGGTGTATATGTTATTAGTAATGTTTGGGTGTATATGTTATTAGTAATGTTTGGGTGTATATGTTATTAGTAATGTTTGCGGGGTATATGTTATTAGTAATGTTTGGGGGTATATGTTATTAGTAATGTTTGGGGTGTATATGTTACTAGTAATGTTTGGGGGTATATTTTATTAGTAATGTTTGGGGGTATATGTTATTAGTAATGTTTGGGTGTATATGTTACTAGTAATGTTTGGGGGGTATATGTTATTAGTAATGTTTAGGGGGTATATGTTATTATTGAAACATAGAAACATAGAATGTGTCGGCAGATAAGAACCATTCGGTCCATCTAGTCTGCCCAATTTTTTTTTGAGTACTTTTATTAGTCTCCCGTTCCCGGTCTTATAGCTAGGATAGCCTTGTGTCTATCCCACCCATGCTTAAAATCCTTGACTGTGTTTACCTCTACCACTTCTGCTGGCAGGCTATTCCATACATCCACTACCCTCTCAGTAAAGTAATACTTCCTGATATTACTTTTAAATCGTTGCCCCTCTAATTTAAGACTATGTCCTCTAGTTGTGGTAGTTTTTCTTCTTTTAAATATACTCTCCTCCGTTACTGTGTTGATTCCCTTTATGTATTTAAATGTTTCTATCATATCCCCCCTGTTACGTCTTTCCTCCAAGCTATACATGTTAAGATGCTTTAACCTTTCCTGGTAAGTTTTATCCTTCAACCCATGAACCAGTTTAGTAGCCCTTCTCTGAACTCTCTCCAAAGTATCAATATCCTTCTGGAGATACGGTCTCCAGTACTGCGTACAATACTCCAAGTGAGGTCTCACCAGCGCTCTGTACAATACTCCAAGTGAGGTCTCACCAGTGCTCTGTACAATACTCCAAGTGAGGTCTCACCAGCGCTCTGTACAATACTCCGAGTGAGGTCTCACCAGTGCTCTGTACAATACTCCAAGTGAGGTATCACCGGTGCTCTGTACAATACTCCAAGTGAGGTCTCACCAGCGCTCTGTACAATACTCCAAGTGAGGTCTCACCAGTGCTCTGTACAATACTCCAAGTGAGGTCTCACCAGCGCTCTGTACAATACTCCGAGTGAGGTCTCACCAGTGCTCTGTACAATACTCCAAGTGAGGTCTCACCAGCGCTCTGTACAATACTCCAAGTGAGGTCTCACCTGTGCTCTGTACAATACTCCAAGTGAGGTCTCACCAGCGCTCTGTACAATACTCCAAGTGAGGTCTCACCAGTGCTCTGTACAATACTCCAAGTGAGGTCTCACCAGCGCTCTGTACAATACTCCAAGTGAGGTCTCACCAGTGCTCTGTACAATACTCCAAGTGAGGTCTCACCAGTGCTCTGTACAATACTCCAAGTGAGGTCTCACCAGCGCTCTGTACAATGGCATGAGCACTTCCCTCTTCCTACTGCTAATACCTCTCCCTATGCAACCAAGCATTCTGCTAGCATTTCCTGCTGCTCTATTGCATTGCCTACCTACCTTCAAGTCCTCTGAAATTATTACTCCTAAATCCCTTTCCTCAGATGTTGAGTTAGGACTGTACCAAATAGTCTATATTCTGCTTTTGGGTTTTTACGCCCAAGGTGCATAATCTTGCACTTGTCCACATTAAATGCCAGTTGCCACTGCTCTGACCATTTTTCTAGTTTAGCTAAATCATTTGCCATTTGGCTTATCCCTCCATGAATATCAACCCTGCTGCAAATCTTTGTATCATCAGCAAAAAGACATACTTTGCCAACAAGACCTTCTGCAATATCGCTAATAAAAATATTAAAGAGAATGGGTCCAAGAACAGATCCCTGAGGTACCCCACTAGTAACAAGACCTTGCATCGAATATACCCCATTGACTACAACCCTCTGTTGCCTGTCACTCAGCCATTGTCTAATCCATTCAACAATATTGAAATCCAAACTCAAAGATTTCAGTTTATTAATAAGCCTTCTATGTGCGACAGTGTCAAAAGCCTTACTGAAATCTAGGTAAGCAATGTCTACTGCACCACCCTGATCTATTATTTTAGTTACCCAATCAAAAAAATCAATAAGATTAGTTTGGCAGGATCTCCCTGAAGTAAACCCATGCTGTCTCTGATCTTGAAATCCAAGCGACTTTAGATGTTCAACAATCCTATTCTTTAACAAGGTTTCCATTATTTTCCCCACTACTGAAGTAAGACTTACTGGTCTATAGTTGCCCGCCTCCTCCCTACTACCTTTCTTGTGAATGGGCACAACATTAGCTAATTTCCAATCTTCTGGAACTACTCCCGTTAACAATGATTGGTTAAATAAATCTGTTAACGGTTTTGCTAGTACACCACTAAGTTCTTTTAATAACTTTGGATGTATCCCATCAGGTCCCATCGACTTATTTGTCTTTACTTTAGACAGCTGAAGTAAAACCTCTTCCTCTGTAAACTTACATGCATCAAAAGACTCATTAGTCTTTTTCCCTAAATTAGGTCCCTTACCCTCATTTTCATTTGTAAAAACTGAACAAAAATATTCATTAAGGCAGTCTGCTAGGCCTTTATCCTCTTCTACATAGCATCCTTCTTTTGTTTTTAATCTAACTAATCCTTGTTTTACTTTCCTTTTCTCATTTATGTATCTAAAAAATGTTTTATCCCCCTTTTTCACTGACTGGGCTATAGTCTCTTCTGTGTGTGCTTTGGAAGCTCTTATAGCTTGCTTTGCCTCTTTCTGCCTACTCTTGTAGATCTTTCTATCTTCCTCACTCTGAGTATTTTTATAATTACTAAATGCTAGCTTTTTATTTTTTACTATTTTAGCTACCTCTGCAGAGTACCACAGTGGTTTCTTCAATTTTTTGCTCTTACTGACAAGCCTTATGCAATTTTCTGTTGCCTTCAGTAGTGCAACTTTTAGATAATCCCATTTCTCCTGGACTCCATTTAATTTGCTCCAGTCTGATAAAGACTCCTTCACACCTAATCTAATTTTAGAAAAGTCTGTTTTTCTAAAATCTAAAACTTTTGTTTTTGTGTGATGTGACTGGGTCACTGTTCTTATATTAAACCACACTGTCTGGTGATCACTAGATCCTAAACTTTCACCTACAGTAATATCTGATAACAAATCTCCGTTTGTGAACACTAAGTCTAGTATGGCCTGCTTTCCAGTTGGCTCCTCCACTACTTGTTTTAGAGATAATCCCAGTAGGGAGTTTAGGATATGCGTACTCCTGGCGCAAGTAGCTGTTTTGTATTTCCAGTTCACATCGGGAAGATTAAAGTCACCCATGATGATCACTTCTCCCTTCATTGTCATTTTAGCTATTTCCTCAACTAGTAGATTATCTAACTCCTCTATTTGTCCAGGGGGCCTATAAATCCCACCTACCCGAGTTACCATATGATTACCAAATTCTAATGTAACCCAAACTGACTCTATGTTCGCCTCACTAACCTGTATTACGTTACATTTTAAGCTATCCCTCACATACAGGGCCCCCCTCCCCCTTTTTTACCTTCTCTATCTTTTCTATATAAAGAGTACCCTGGTATTGATATGTCCCAGTCATGTTTTTCATTATACCATGTCTCAGTAACAGCCACTAAATCTACATTCTCAGTTGCCAATATTGCCACAAGTTCATGGATCTTATTCCCTAAACTGCGAGCATTTGTAGATGTTTGGGGGGTATATGTTATTAGTGATGTTTGGGTGTATATGTTATTAGTAATGTTTGGGGTGTATATATTATTAGTAATGTTTGGGGTGTGTATGTTATTAGTAATGTTTGGGGTGTATATGTTATTAGTAATGTTTGGGGGGTATATGTTATTAGTAATGTTTGGGGGTATATGTTATTAGTAATGTTTGGGGGGTATATGTTACTAGTAATGTTTGGGGGTATATGTTATTAGTGATGTTTGGGTGTATATGTTATTAGTAATGTTTGGGGGGTATATGTTACTAGTAATGTTTGGGGGTATATGTTACTAGTAATGTTTGGGTGTATATGTTACTAGTAATGTTTGCGGGGTATATGTTACTAGTAATGTTTGGGGGGTATATGTTATTAGTGATGTTTGGGTGTATATGTTATTAGTAATGTTTGCGGGGTATATGTTATTAGTGATGTTTGGGTGTATATGTTATTAGTAATGTTTGGGGGGTATATGGTATTAGTAATGTTTGGGGGGTATATGTTATTAGTAATGTTTGTTTGGGTGTATATGTTATTAGTAATGTTTGGGTGTACATGTTATTAGTAATGTTTGGGTGTATATGTTATTAGTGATGTTTGGGTGTATATGTTATTAGTAATGTTTGGGGGGTATATGTTACTAGTAATGTTTGGGGGTATATGTTATTAGTAATGTTTGGGGGTATATGTTATTAGTAATGTTTGGGTGTATATGTTACTACTAATGTTTGCGGGGTATATGTTACTAGTAATGTTTGGGGGGTATATGTTATTAGTAATGTTTGGGGGGTATATGTTATTAGTGATGTTTGGGTGTATATGTTATTAGTAATGTTTGGGTGTATATGTTATTAGTGATGTTTGGGTGTATATGTTATTAGTGATGTTTGGGTGTATATGTTATTAGTAATGTTTGGGGGGTATATGTTACTAGTAATGTTTGGGGGTATATGTTATTAGTAATGTTTGGGGGTATATGTTATTAGTAATGTTTGGGGTGTATATGTTACTAGTGATGTTTGGGGGGTATATGTTATTAGTAATGTTGGGGGTGTATATGTTATTAGTAATGTTTGGGGTGTATATGTTATTAGTAATGTTTGGGTGTATATGTTATTAGTAATGTTTGGGTGTATATGTTATTAGTAATGTTTGCGGGGTATATGTTATTAGTAATGTTTGGGGTGTATATGTTATTAGTAATGTTTGGGGGGTATATGTTATTAGTAATGTTTGGGGTGTATATGTTATTAGTAATGTTTGCGGGGTATATGTTATTAGTAATGTTTGGGGAGTATATGTTATTAGTAATGTTTGTGGGGTATATGTTATTAGTAATGTTTGGGGGTATATGTTATTAGTAATGTTTGGGGTGTATATGTTACTAGTAATGTTTGGGGGTATATGTTATTAGTAATGTTTGGGGGTATATGTTATTAGTAATGTTTGGGGGTATATGTTATTAGTAATGTTTGGGTGTATATGTTACTAGTAATGTTTGCGGGGTATATGTTACTAGTAATGTTTGCGGGGTATATGTTACTAGTAATGTTTGGGGGGTATATGTTATTAGTAATGTTTGGGGGGTATATGTTATTAGTGATGTTTGGATGTATATGTTATTAGTGATGTTTGGGGGGTATATGTTATTAGTAATGTTTGCGGGGTATATGTTATTAGTAATGTTTGGGGATTATACGTTATTAGTAATGTTTGGGGTGTATATGTTATTATTAATGTTTGGGGGTTATATGTTATTAGTAATGTTTGGGGTGTATATGTTATTAGTAATGTTTGGGTGTATATGTTATTAGTAATGTTTGGGTGTATATGTTATTAGTAATGTTTGCGGGGTATATGTTATTAGTAATGTTTGGGGGTATATGTTATTAGTAATGTTTGGGGTGTATATGTTACTAGTAATGTTTGGGGGTATATTTTATTAGTAATGTTTGGGGGTATATGTTATTAGTAATGTTTGGGTGTATATGTTACTAGTAATGTTTGGGGGGTATATGTTATTAGTAATGTTTAGGGGGTATATGTTATTATTGAAACATAGAAACATAGAATGTGTCGGCAGATAAGAACCATTCGGTCCATCTAGTCTGCCCAATTTTTTTTTGAGTACTTTTATTAGTCTCCCGTTCCCGGTCTTATAGCTAGGATAGCCTTGTGTCTATCCCACCCATGCTTAAAATCCTTGACTGTGTTTACCTCTACCACTTCTGCTGGCAGGCTATTCCATACATCCACTACCCTCTCAGTAAAGTAATACTTCCTGATATTACTTTTAAATCGTTGCCCCTCTAATTTAAGACTATGTCCTCTAGTTGTGGTAGTTTTTCTTCTTTTAAATATACTCTCCTCCGTTACTGTGTTGATTCCCTTTATGTATTTAAATGTTTCTATCATATCCCCCCTGTTACGTCTTTCCTCCAAGCTATACATGTTAAGATGCTTTAACCTTTCCTGGTAAGTTTTATCCTTCAACCCATGAACCAGTTTAGTAGCCCTTCTCTGAACTCTCTCCAAAGTATCAATATCCTTCTGGAGATACGGTCTCCAGTACTGCGTACAATACTCCAAGTGAGGTCTCACCAGCGCTCTGTACAATACTCCAAGTGAGGTCTCACCAGTGCTCTGTACAATACTCCAAGTGAGGTCTCACCAGCGCTCTGTACAATACTCCGAGTGAGGTCTCACCAGTGCTCTGTACAATACTCCAAGTGAGGTATCACCGGTGCTCTGTACAATACTCCAAGTGAGGTCTCACCAGCGCTCTGTACAATACTCCAAGTGAGGTCTCACCAGTGCTCTGTACAATACTCCAAGTGAGGTCTCACCAGCGCTCTGTACAATACTCCGAGTGAGGTCTCACCAGTGCTCTGTACAATACTCCAAGTGAGGTCTCACCAGCGCTCTGTACAATACTCCAAGTGAGGTCTCACCTGTGCTCTGTACAATACTCCAAGTGAGGTCTCACCAGCGCTCTGTACAATACTCCAAGTGAGGTCTCACCAGTGCTCTGTACAATACTCCAAGTGAGGTCTCACCAGCGCTCTGTACAATACTCCAAGTGAGGTCTCACCAGTGCTCTGTACAATACTCCAAGTGAGGTCTCACCAGTGCTCTGTACAATACTCCAAGTGAGGTCTCACCAGCGCTCTGTACAATGGCATGAGCACTTCCCTCTTCCTACTGCTAATACCTCTCCCTATGCAACCAAGCATTCTGCTAGCATTTCCTGCTGCTCTATTGCATTGCCTACCTACCTTCAAGTCCTCTGAAATTATTACTCCTAAATCCCTTTCCTCAGATGTTGAGTTAGGACTGTACCAAATAGTCTATATTCTGCTTTTGGGTTTTTACGCCCAAGGTGCATAATCTTGCACTTGTCCACATTAAATGCCAGTTGCCACTGCTCTGACCATTTTTCTAGTTTAGCTAAATCATTTGCCATTTGGCTTATCCCTCCATGAATATCAACCCTGCTGCAAATCTTTGTATCATCAGCAAAAAGACATACTTTGCCAACAAGACCTTCTGCAATATCGCTAATAAAAATATTAAAGAGAATGGGTCCAAGAACAGATCCCTGAGGTACCCCACTAGTAACAAGACCTTGCATCGAATATACCCCATTGACTACAACCCTCTGTTGCCTGTCACTCAGCCATTGTCTAATCCATTCAACAATATTGAAATCCAAACTCAAAGATTTCAGTTTATTAATAAGCCTTCTATGTGCGACAGTGTCAAAAGCCTTACTGAAATCTAGGTAAGCAATGTCTACTGCACCACCCTGATCTATTATTTTAGTTACCCAATCAAAAAAATCAATAAGATTAGTTTGGCAGGATCTCCCTGAAGTAAACCCATGCTGTCTCTGATCTTGAAATCCAAGCGACTTTAGATGTTCAACAATCCTATTCTTTAACAAGGTTTCCATTATTTTCCCCACTACTGAAGTAAGACTTACTGGTCTATAGTTGCCCGCCTCCTCCCTACTACCTTTCTTGTGAATGGGCACAACATTAGCTAATTTCCAATCTTCTGGAACTACTCCCGTTAACAATGATTGGTTAAATAAATCTGTTAACGGTTTTGCTAGTACACCACTAAGTTCTTTTAATAACTTTGGATGTATCCCATCAGGTCCCATCGACTTATTTGTCTTTACTTTAGACAGCTGAAGTAAAACCTCTTCCTCTGTAAACTTACATGCATCAAAAGACTCATTAGTCTTTTTCCCTAAATTAGGTCCCTTACCCTCATTTTCATTTGTAAAAACTGAACAAAAATATTCATTAAGGCAGTCTGCTAGGCCTTTATCCTCTTCTACATAGCATCCTTCTTTTGTTTTTAATCTAACTAATCCTTGTTTTACTTTCCTTTTCTCATTTATGTATCTAAAAAATGTTTTATCCCCCTTTTTCACTGACTGGGCTATAGTCTCTTCTGTGTGTGCTTTGGAAGCTCTTATAGCTTGCTTTGCCTCTTTCTGCCTACTCTTGTAGATCTTTCTATCTTCCTCACTCTGAGTATTTTTATAATTACTAAATGCTAGCTTTTTATTTTTTACTATTTTAGCTACCTCTGCAGAGTACCACAGTGGTTTCTTCAATTTTTTGCTCTTACTGACAAGCCTTATGCAATTTTCTGTTGCCTTCAGTAGTGCAACTTTTAGATAATCCCATTTCTCCTGGACTCCATTTAATTTGCTCCAGTCTGATAAAGACTCCTTCACACCTAATCTAATTTTAGAAAAGTCTGTTTTTCTAAAATCTAAAACTTTTGTTTTTGTGTGATGTGACTGGGTCACTGTTCTTATATTAAACCACACTGTCTGGTGATCACTAGATCCTAAACTTTCACCTACAGTAATATCTGATAACAAATCTCCGTTTGTGAACACTAAGTCTAGTATGGCCTGCTTTCCAGTTGGCTCCTCCACTACTTGTTTTAGAGATAATCCCAGTAGGGAGTTTAGGATATGCGTACTCCTGGCGCAAGTAGCTGTTTTGTATTTCCAGTTCACATCGGGAAGATTAAAGTCACCCATGATGATCACTTCTCCCTTCATTGTCATTTTAGCTATTTCCTCAACTAGTAGATTATCTAACTCCTCTATTTGTCCAGGGGGCCTATAAATCCCACCTACCCGAGTTACCATATGATTACCAAATTCTAATGTAACCCAAACTGACTCTATGTTCGCCTCACTAACCTGTATTACGTTACATTTTAAGCTATCCCTCACATACAGGGCCCCCCTCCCCCTTTTTTACCTTCTCTATCTTTTCTATATAAAGAGTACCCTGGTATTGATATGTCCCAGTCATGTTTTTCATTATACCATGTCTCAGTAACAGCCACTAAATCTACATTCTCAGTTGCCAATATTGCCACAAGTTCATGGATCTTATTCCCTAAACTGCGAGCATTTGTAGATGTTTGGGGGGTATATGTTATTAGTGATGTTTGGGTGTATATGTTATTAGTAATGTTTGGGGTGTATATATTATTAGTAATGTTTGGGGTGTGTATGTTATTAGTAATGTTTGGGGTGTATATGTTATTAGTAATGTTTGGGGGGTATATGTTATTAGTAATGTTTGGGGGTATATGTTATTAGTAATGTTTGGGGGGTATATGTTACTAGTAATGTTTGGGGGTATATGTTATTAGTGATGTTTGGGTGTATATGTTATTAGTAATGTTTGGGGGGTATATGTTACTAGTAATGTTTGGGGGTATATGTTACTAGTAATATTTGGGTGTATATGTTACTAGTAATGTTTGCGGGGTATATGTTACTAGTAATGTTTGGGGGGTATATGTTATTAGTGATGTTTGGGTGTATATGTTATTAGTAATGTTTGCGGGGTATATGTTATTAGTGATGTTTGGGTGTATATGTTATTAGTAATGTTTGGGGGGTATATGGTATTAGTAATGTTTGGGGGGTATATGTTATTAGTAATGTTTGTTTGGGTGTATATGTTATTAGTAATGTTTGGGTGTACATGTTATTAGTAATGTTTGGGTGTATATGTTATTAGTGATGTTTGGGTGTATATGTTATTAGTAATGTTTGGGGGGTATATGTTACTAGTAATGTTTGGGGGTATATGTTATTAGTAATGTTTGGGGGTATATGTTATTAGTAATGTTTGGGTGTATATGTTACTACTAATGTTTGCGGGGTATATGTTACTAGTAATGTTTGGGGGGTATATGTTATTAGTAATGTTTGGGGGGTATATGTTATTAGTGATGTTTGGGTGTATATGTTATTAGTAATGTTTGGGTGTATATGTTATTAGTGATGTTTGGGTGTATATGTTATTAGTGATGTTTGGGTGTATATGTTATTAGTAATGTTTGGGGGGTATATGTTACTAGTAATGTTTGGGGGTATATGTTATTAGTAATGTTTGGGGGTATATGTTATTAGTAATGTTTGGGGTGTATATGTTACTAGTGATGTTTGGGGGGTATATGTTATTAGTAATGTTGGGGGTGTATATGTTATTAGTAATGTTTGGGGTGTATATGTTATTAGTAATGTTTGGGTGTATATGTTATTAGTAATGTTTGGGTGTATATGTTATTAGTAATGTTTGCGGGGTATATGTTATTAGTAATGTTTGGGGTGTATATGTTATTAGTAATGTTTGGGGGGTATATGTTATTAGTAATGTTTGGGGTGTATATGTTATTAGTAATGTTTGCGGGGTATATGTTATTAGTAATGTTTGCGGGGTATATGTTATTAGTAATGTTTGGGGAGTATATGTTATTAGTAATGTTTGTGGGGTATATGTTATTAGTAATGTTTGGGGGTATATGTTATTAGTAATGTTTGGGGTGTATATGTTACTAGTAATGTTTGGGGGTATATGTTATTAGTAATGTTTGGGGGTATATGTTATTAGTAATGTTTGGGGGTATATGTTATTAGTAATGTTTGGGTGTATATGTTACTAGTAATGTTTGCGGGGTATATGTTACTAGTAATGTTTGCGGGGTATATGTTACTAGTAATGTTTGGGGGGTATATGTTATTAGTAATGTTTGGGGGGTATATGTTATTAGTGATGTTTGGATGTATATGTTATTAGTGATGTTTGGGGGGTATATGTTATTAGTAATGTTGGGGGTGTATATGTTATTAGTAATGTTTGGGGTGCATATGTTATTAGTAATGTTTGGGTGTATATGTTATTAGTAATGTTTGGGTGTATATGTTATTAGTAATGTTTGCGGGGTATATGTTATTAGTTATGTTTGCGGGGTATATGTGATTAGTAATGTTTGGGGAGTATATGTTATTAGTAATGTTTGGGGTGTATATGTGATTAGTAATGTTTGGGGAGTATATGTTATTAGTAATGTTTGGGGGGTATATGTTATTAGTAATGTTTGGGGTGTATATGTTATTAGTAATGTTTGCGGGGTATATGTTATTAGTAATGTTTGGGGAGTATATGTTATTAGTAATGTTTCGGGTGTATATGTTATTAGTAATGTTTGGGGGGTATATGTTATTAGTAATGTTTGGGGTGTGTATGTTATTAGTAATGTTTGGGGTGTATATGTTACTAGTAATGTTTGGGGGTATATGTTATTAGTAATGTTTGGGGGTATATGTTATTAGTAATGTTTGGGTGTATATGTTACTAGTAATGTTTGCGGGGTATATGTTACTAGTAATGTTTGCGGGGTATATGTTACTAGTAATGTTTGGGGGGTATATGTTATTAGTAATGTTTGGGGTGTATATGTTATTAGTGATGTTTGGGGGGTATATGTTATTAGTGATGTTTGGGTGTATATGTTATTAGTGATGTTTGGGGTGTATATGTTATTAGTAATGTTTGGGGTGTATATGTTATTAGTAATGTTTGGGGTGTATATGTTATTAGTGATGTTTGGGGGTTAAATGGTATTAGTAATGTTTGGGTGTATATGTTATTAGTGATGTTTGGGTGTATATGTTATTAGTGATGTTTGGGTGTATATGTTATTAGTAATGTTTGGGGGGTATATGTTACTAGTAATGTTTGGGGGTATATGTTATTAGTAATGTTTGGGGGTATATGTTATTAGTGATGTTTGGGGTGTATATGTTATTAGTAATGTTTGGGGTGTATATGTTATTAGTAATGTTTGGGGTGTATATGTTATTAGTGATGTTTGGGGGTTAAATGGTATTAGTAATGTTTGGGTGTATATGTTATTAGTGATGTTTGGGTGTATATGTTATTAGTAATGTTTGGGTGTATATGTTATTAGTAATGTTTGGGGGGTATATGTTACTAGTAATGTTTGGGGGTATATGTTATTAGTAATGTTTGGGGGTATATGTTATTAGTAATGTTTGGGTGTATATGTTATTAGTAATGTTTGGGTGTATATGTTATAAGTAATGTTTGCGGGGTATATGTTATTAGTAATTTTTGGGGTGTATATGTTATTAGTAATGTTTGCAGGGTATATGTTACTAGTAATGTTTGAGGTGTATATGTTATTAGTAATGTTTGAGGTGTATATGTTATTAGTAATGTTTGGGGTGTATATGTTATTAGTGATGTTTAAGGGTATATGTTATTAGTAATGTTTGGGGTGTATATGTTATTAGTAATGTTTGGGGGGTTTATGTTACTAGTAATGTTTGGGGGTATATGTTATTAGTAATGTTTGGGGGTATATGTTATTAGTAATGTTTGGGGTGTATATGTTATTAGTAACGTTTGGGGTGTATATGTTATTAGTAATGTTTAAGGGTATATGTTATTAGTAATGTTTGGGGTGTATATGTTATTAGTAATGTTTGCGGGGTATATGTTATTAGTAATGTTTGGGGTGTATATGTTATTAGTAATGTTTGGGGGGTATATGTTATTAGTAATGTTTGGGGTGTATATGTTATTAGTAATGTTTGGGGGGTATATGTTATTAGTAATGTTTGGCCGTATATGTTACTAGGGATGTTTGGGGGTTATATGTTACTAGTAATGTTTGGGGGGTATATGTTATTAGTGATGTTTGGTGTATATGTTATTAGTGATGTTTGGGGTGTATATGTTATTAGTAATGTTTGGGGTGTATATGTTATTAGTAACGTTTGGGGTGTATATGTTATTAGTAATGTTTGGGGAGTATATGTTATTAGTAATGTTTGGCCGTATATGTTATTAGTGATGTTTGCGGGGTATATGTTATTAGTAATGTTTGGGGGTATATGTTATTAGTGATGTTTGCGGGGTATATGTTATTAGTAATGTTTGGCCGTATATGTTATTAGTGATGTTTGGGGTGTATATGTTATTAGTAATGTTTGGGGTGTATATGTTATTAGTAATGTTTGGGGTGTATATGTTATTAGTGATGTTTGGGGGTTAAATGTTATTAGTAATTTTTGGGGGGTATATGTTATTAGTGATGTTTGGGTGTATATGTTATTAGTGATGTTTGGGTGTATATGTTATTAGTAATGTTTGGGGGGTATATGGTATTAGTAATGTTTGGGTGTATATGTTATTAGTGATGTTTGGGTGTATATGTTATTAGTAATGTTTGGGGGGTATATGGTATTAGTAATGTTTGGGGGGTATATGTTATTAGTAATGTTTGGGGTGTATATGTTATTAGTAATGTTTGGGTGTATATGTTATTAGTAATGTTTGGGTGTATATGTTATTAGTAATGTTTGGGTGTATATGTTATTAGTGATGTTTGGGTGTATATGTTATTAGTAATGTTTGAGGGGTATATGTTACTAGTAATGTTTGGGGGTATATGTTATTAGTAATGTTTGGGGGTATATGTTATTAGTAATGTTTGGGTGTATATGTTACTACTTATGTTTGCGGGGTATATGTTACTAGTAATGTTTGGGGGGTATATGTTATTAGTAATGTTTAGGGGGTATATGTTATTAGTGATGTTTGGGTGTATATGTTATTAGTAATGTTTGGGTGTATATGTTATTAGTGATGTTTGGGTGTATATGTTATTAGTGATGTTTGGGTGTATATGTTATTAGTAATGTTTGGGGGGTATATGTTACTAGTAATGTTTGGGGGTATATGTTATTAGTAATGTTTGGGGGTATATGTTATTAGTAATGTTTGGGGTGTATATGTTACTAGTGATGTTTGGGGGGTATATGTTATTAGTAATGTTGGGGGTGTATATGTTATTAGTAATGTTTGGGGTGTATATGTTATTAGTAATGTTTGGGTGTATATGTTATTAGTAATGTTTGGGTGTATATGTTATTAGTAATGTTTGCGGGGTATATGTTATTAGAAATGTTTGGGGTGTATATGTTATTAGTAATGTTTGGGGGGTATATGTTATTAGTAATGTTTGGGGTGTATATGTTATTAGTAATGTTTGGGGGGTATATGTTATTAGTAATGTTTGTGGTGTATATGTTATTAGTAATGTTTGCGGGGTATATGTTATTAGTAATGTTTGGGGAGTATATGTTATTAGTAATGTTTGTGGGGTATATGTTATTAGTAATGTTTGGTGGTATATGTTATTAGTAATGTTTGGGGTGTATATGTTATTAGTAATGTTTGGGGGTATATGTTATTAGTAATGTTTGAGGAGTATATGTTATTAGTAATGTTTCGGGTGTATATGTTATTAGTAATGTTTGGGGGGTATATGTTATTAGTAATGTTTGGGGTGTGTATGTTATTAGTAATGTTTGGGGTGTATATGTTACTAGTAATGTTTGGGGGTATATGTTATTAGTAATGTTTGGGGGTATATGTTATTAGTAATGTTTGGGTGTATATGTTACTAGTAATGTTTGCGGGGTATATGTTACTAGTAATGTTTGCGGGGTATATGTTACTAGTAATGTTTGGGGGGTATAGGTTATTAGTAATGTTTGGGGTGTATATGTTATTAGTGATGTTTGGGGGGTATATGTTATTAGTGATGTTTGGGTGTATATGTTATTAGTAATGTTTGGGGGGTATATGGTATTAGTAATGTTTGGGGGGTATATGTTATTAGTAATGTTTGGGGTGTATATGTTATTAGTAATGTTTGGGTGTATATGGTATTAGTAATGTTTGGGTGTATATGTTATTAGTGATGTTTGGGTGTATATGTTATTAGTGATGTTTGGGTGTATATGTTATTAGTAATGTTTGGGGGGTATATGTTACTAGTAATGTTTGGGGGTATATGTTATTAGTAATGTTTGGGGGTATATGTTATTAGTAATGTTTGGGTGTATATGTTATTAGTAATGTTTGGGTGTATATGTTATAAGTAATGTTTGCGGGGTATATGTTATTAGTAATGTTTGGGGTGTATATGTTATTAGTAATGTTTGCAGGGTATATGTTACTAGTAATGTTTGAGGTGTATATGTTATTAGTAATGTTTGAGGTGTATATGTTATTAGTAATGTTTGGGGTGTATATGTTATTAGTGATGTTTAAGGGTATATGTTATTAGTGATGTTTGGGTGTATATGTTATTAGTGATGTTTGGGTGTATATGTTATTAGTAATGTTTGGGGGGTATATGGTATTAGTAATGTTTGGGTGTATATGTTATTAGTGATGTTTGGGTGTATATGTTATTAGTAATGTTTGGGGGGTATATGGTATTAGTAATGTTTGGGGTGTATATGTTATTAGTAATGTTTGGGTGTATATGTTATTAGTAATGTTTGGGTGTATATGTTATTAGTAATGTTTGGGTGTATATGTTATTAGTGATGTTTGGGTGTATATGTTATTAGTAATGTTTGAGGGGTATATGTTACTAGTAATGTTTGGGGGTATATGTTATTAGTAATGTTTGGGGGTATATGTTATTAGTAATGTTTGGGTGTATATGTTACTACTAATGTTTGCGGGGTATATGTTACTAGTAATGTTTGGGGGGTATATGTTATTAGTAATGTTTGGGGGGTATATGTTATTAGTGATGTTTGGGTGTATATGTTATTAGTAATGTTTGGGTGTATATGTTATTAGTGATGTTTGGGTGTATATGTTATTAGTGATGTTTGGGTGTATATGTTATTAGTAATGTTTGGGGGGTATATGTTACTAGTAATGTTTGGGGGTATATGTTATTAGTAATGTTTGGGGGTATATGTTATTAGTAATGTTTGGGGTGTAAATGTTACTAGTGATGTTTGGGGGGTATATGTTATTAGTAATGTTGGGGGTGTATATGTTATTAGTAATGTTTGGGGTGTATATGTTATTAGTAATGTTTGGGTGTATATGTTATTAGTAATGTTTGGGTGTATATGTTATTAGTAATGTTTGCGGGGTATATGTTATTAGTAATGTTTGGGGTGTATATGTTATTAGTAATGTTTGGGGGGTATATGTTATTAGTAATGTTTGGGGTGTATATGTTATTAGTAATGTTTGGGGGGTATATGTTATTAGTAATGTTTGGGGTGTATATGTTATTAGTAATGTTTGCGGGGTATATGTTATTAGTAATGTTTGGGGAGTATATGTTATTAGTAATGTTTGTGGGGTATATGTTATTAGTAATGTTTGGGGGTATATGTTATTAGTAATGTTTGGGGTGTATATGTTATTAGTAATGTTTGGGGGTATATGTTATTAGTAATGTTTGAGGAGTATATGTTATTAGTAATGTTTCGGGTGTATATGTTATTAGTAATGTTTGGGGGGTATATGTTATTAGTAATGTTTGGGGTGTGTATGTTATTAGTAATGTTTGGGGTGTATATGTTACTAGTAATGTTTGGGGGTATATGTTATTAGTAATGTTTGGGGGTATATGTTATTAGTAATGTTTGGGTGTATATGTTACTAGTAATGTTTGCGGGGTATATGTTACTAGTAATGTTTGCGGGGTATATGTTACTAGTAATGTTTCGGGGGTATATGTTATTAGTAATGTTTAGGGTGTATATGTTATTAGTGATGTTTGGGGGGTATATGTTATTAGTGATGTTTGGGTGTATATGTTATTAGTAATGTTTGGGGGGTATATGGTATTAGTAATGTTTGGGGGGTATATGTTATTAGTAATGTTTGGGGTGTATATGTTATTAGTAATGTTTGGGTGTATATGGTATTAGTAATGTTTGGGTGTATATGTTATTAGTGATGTTTGGGTGTATATGTTATTAGTGATGTTTGGGTGTATATGTTATTAGTAATGTTTGGGGGGTATATGTTACTAGTAATGTTTGGGGGTATATGTTATTAGTAATGTTTGGGGGTATATGTTATTAGTAATGTTTGGGTGTATATGTTATTAGTAATGTTTGGGTGTATATGTTATAAGTAATGTTTGCGGGGTATATGTTATTAGTAATGTTTGGGGTGTATATGTTATTAGTAATGTTTGCAGGGTATATGTTACTAGTAATGTTTGAGGTGTATATGTTATTAGTAATGTTTGAGGTGTATATGTTATTAGTAATGTTTGGGGTGTATATGTTATTAGTGATGTTTAAGGGTATATGTTATTAGTGATGTTTGGGTGTATATGTTATTAGTGATGTTTGGGTGTATATGTTATTAGTAATGTTTGGGGGGTATATGGTATTAGTAATGTTTGGGTGTATATGTTATTAGTGATGTTTGGGTGTATATGTTATTAGTAATGTTTGGGGGGTATATGTTATTAGTAATGTTTGGGGTGTATATGTTATTAGTAATGTTTGGGTGTATATGTTATTAGTAATGTTTGGGTGTATATGTTATTAGTAATGTTTGGGTGTATATGTTATTAGTGATGTTTGGGTGTATATGTTATTAGTAATGTTTGAGGGGTATATGTTACTAGTAATGTTTGGGGGTATATGTTATTAGTAATGTTTGGGGGTATATGTTATTAGTAATGTTTGGGTGTATATGTTACTACTAATGTTTGCGGGGTATATGTTACTAGTAATGTTTGGGGGGTATATGTTATTAGTAATGTTTGGGGGGTATATGTTATTAGTGATGTTTGGGTGTATATGTTATTAGTAATGTTTGGGTGTATATGTTATTAGTGATGTTTGGGTGTATATGTTATTAGTGATGTTTGGGTGTATATGTTATTAGTAATGTTTGGGGGGTATATGTTACTAGTAATGTTTGGGGGTATATGTTATTAGTAATGTTTGGGGGTATATGTTATTAGTAATGTTTGGGGTGTAAATGTTACTAGTGATGTTTGGGGGGTATATGTTATTAGTAATGTTGGGGGTGTATATGTTATTAGTAATGTTTGGGGTGTATATGTTATTAGTAATGTTTGGGTGTATATGTTATTAGTAATGTTTGGGTGTATATGTTATTAGTAATGTTTGCGGGGTATATGTTATTAGTAATGTTTGGGGTGTATATGTTATTAGTAATGTTTGGGGGGTATATGTTATTAGTAATGTTTGGGGTGTATATGTTATTAGTAATGTTTGGGGGGTATATGTTATTAGTAATGTTTGGGGTGTATATGTTATTAGTAATGTTTGCGGGGTATATGTTATTAGTAATGTTTGGGGAGTATATGTTATTAGTAATGTTTGTGGGGTATATGTTATTAGTAATGTTTGGGGGTATATGTTATTAGTAATGTTTGGGGTGTATATGTTATTAGTAATGTTTGGGGGTATATGTTATTAGTAATGTTTGAGGAGTATATGTTATTAGTAATGTTTCGGGTGTATATGTTATTAGTAATGTTTGGGGGGTATATGTTATTAGTAATGTTTGGGGTGTGTATGTTATTAGTAATGTTTGGGGTGTATATGTTACTAGTAATGTTTGGGGGTATATGTTATTAGTAATGTTTGGGGGTATATGTTATTAGTAATGTTTGGGTGTATATGTTACTAGTAATGTTTGCGGGGTATATGTTACTAGTAATTTTTGCGGGGTATATGTTACTAGTAATGTTTGGGGGGTATATGTTATTAGTAATGTTTGGGGTGTATATGTTATTAGTGATGTTTGGGGGATATATGTTATTAGTGATGTTTGGGTGTATATGTTATTAGTAATTTTTGGGGTGTATATGTTATTAGTAATGTTTGGGGTGTGTATGTTATTAGTAAAGTTTGGGGTGTATATGTTACTAGTAATGTTTGGGGGTATATGTTATTAGTAATGTTTGGGGGTATATGTTATTAGTAATGTTTGGGTGTATATGTTACTAGTAATGTTTGCGGGGTATATGTTACTAGTAATGTTTGCGGGGTATATGTTACTAGTAATGTTTGGGGGGTATATGTTATTAGTAATGTTTGGGGTGTATATGTTATTAGTGATGTTTGGGGGGTATATGTTATTAGTGATGTTTGGGTGTATATGTTATTAGTACTGTTTGGGGGGTATATGTTATTAGTAATGTTTGGGGTGTATATGTTATTAGTAATGTTTGGGTGTATATGGTATTAGTAATGTTTGGGTGTATATGTTATTAGTGATGTTTGGGTGTATATGTTATTAGTGATGTTTGGGTGTATATGTTATTAGTAATGTTTGGGGGGTATATGTTACTAGTAATGTTTGGGGGTATATGTTATTAGTAATGTTTGGGGGTATATGTTATTAGTAATGTTTGGGTGTATATGTTATTAGTAATGTTTGGGTGTATATGTTATAAGTAATGTTTGCGGGGTATATGTTATTAGTAATGTTTGGGGTGTATATGTTATTAGTAATGTTTGCAGGGTATATGTTACTAGTAATGTTTGAGGTGTATATGTTATTAGTAATGTTTGAGGTGTATATGTTATTAGTAATGTTTGGGGTGTATATGTTATTAGTGATGTTTAAGGGTATATGTTATTAGTAATGTTTGGGGTGTATATGTTATTAGTAATGTTTGGGGGGTATATGTTACTAGTAATGTTTAAGGGTATATGTTATTAGTAATGTTTGGGGTGTATATGTTATTAGTAATGTTTGCGGGGTATATGTTATTAGTAATGTTTGGTGTGTATATGTTACTAGTGATGTTTGGGGGGTATATGTTACTAGTGATGTTTGGGGGGTATATGTTACTAGTAATGTTTGGGGTGTATATGTTACTAGTGATGTTTGTGGGGTATATGTTACTAGTGATGTTTGGGGGGTATATGTTACTAGTAATGTTTGGGGGGTATATGTTATTAGTGATGTTTTGTGTATATGTTATTAGTGATGTTTGGGGTGTATATGTTATTAGTAATGTTTGGGGTGTATATGTTATTAGTAATGTTTGGCCGTATATGTTATTAGTGATGTTTGCGGGGTATATGTTATTAGTAATGTTTGGGGGTATATGTTATTAGTGATGTTTGCGGGGTATATGTTATTAGTAATGTTTGGGGGTATATGTTATTAGTAATGTTTGGGTGTATATGTTATTAGTGATGTTTGGGTGTATATGTTATTAGTAATGTTTGAGGGGTATATGTTACTAGTAATGTTTGGGGGTATATGTTATTAGTAATGTTTGGGTGTATATGTTATTAGTGATGTTTGGGTGTATATGTTATTAGTAATGTTTGAGGGGTATATGTTACTAGTAATTTTTGGGGGTATATGTTATTAGTAATGTTTGGGGGTATATGTTATTAGTAATGTTTGGGTGTATATGTTACTACTAATGTTTGCGGGGTATATGTTACTAGTAATGTTTGGGGGGTATATGTTATTAGTAATGTTTGGGGGGTATATGTTATTAGTGATGTTTGGGTGTATATGTTATTAGTAATGTTTGGGTGTATATGTTATTAGTGATGTTTGGGTGTATATGTTATTAGTGATGTTTGGGTGTATATGTTATTAGTAATGTTTGGGGGGTATATGTTACTAGTAATGTTTGGGGGTATATGTTATTAGTAATGTTTGGTGGTATATGTTATTAGTAATGTTTGGGGTGTATATGTTACTAGTGATGTTTGGGGGGTATATGTTATTAGTAATGTTGGGGGTGTATATGTTATTAGTAATGTTTGGGGTGTATATGTTATTAGTAATGTTTGGGTGTATATGTTATTAGTAATGTTTGGGGGGTATATGGTATTAGTAATGTTTGGGGGGTATATGTTATTAGTAATGTTTGGGGTGTATATGTTATTAGTAATGTTTGGGTGTATATGGTATTAGTAATGTTTGGGTGTATATGTTATTAGTGATGTTTGGGTGTATATGTTATTAGTGATGTTTGGGTGTATATGTTATTAGTAATGTTTGGGGGGTATATGTTACTAGTAATGTTTGGGGGTATATGTTATTAGTAATGTTTGGGGGTATATGTTATTAGTAATGTTTGGGTGTATATGTTATTAGTAATGTTTGGGTGTATATGTTATAAGTAATGTTTGCGGGGTATATGTTATTAGTAATGTTTGGGGTGTATATGTTATTAGTAATGTTTGCAGGGTATATGTTACTAGTAATGTTTGAGGTGTATATGTTATTAGTAATGTTTGAGGTGTATATGTTATTAGTAATGTTTGGGGTGTATATGTTATTAGTGATGTTTAAGGGTATATGTTATTAGTAATGTTTGGGGTGTATATGTTATTAGTAATGTTTGGGGGGTATATGTTACTAGTAATGTTTGGGGGTATATGTTATTAGTAATGTTTGGGGGTATATGTTATTAGTAATATTTGGGGGTATATGTTATTAGTGATGTTTGGGTGTATATGTTATTAGTAATGTTTGAGGGGTATATGTTACTAGTAATGTTTGGGGGTATATGTTATTAGTAATGTTTGGGGGTATATGTTATTAGTAATGTTATGGGGTATATGTTATTAGTAATGTTTGGGTGTATATGTTACTACTAATGTTTGCGGGGTATATGTTACTAGTAATGTTTGGGGGGTATATGTTATTAGTAATGTTTGGGGGGTATATGTTATTAGTGATGTTTGGGTGTATATGTTATTAGTAATGTTTGGGTGTATATGTTATTAGTGATGTTTGGGTGTATATGTTATTAGTGATGTTTGGGTGTATATGTTATTAGTAATGTTTGGGGGGTATATGTTACTAGTAATGTTTGGGGGTATATGTTATTAGTAATGTTTGGGGGTATATGTTATTAGTAATGTTTGGGGTGTATATGTTACTAGTGATGTTTGGGGGGTATATGTTATTAGTAATGTTGGGGGTGTATATGTTATTAGTAATGTTTGGGGTGTATATGTTATTAGTAATGTTTGGGTGTATATGTTATTAGTAATGTTTGGGTGTATATGTTATTAGTAATGTTTGGGGGGTATATGGTATTAGTAATGTTTGGGGGGTATATGTTATTAGTAATGTTTGGGGTGTATATGTTATTAGTAATGTTTGGGTGTATATGGTATTAGTAATGTGTGGGTGTATATGTTATTAGTGATGTTTGGGTGTATATGTTATTAGTAATGTTTGGGGGGTATATGTTACTAGTAATGTTTGGGGGTATATGTTATTAGTAATGTTTGGGGGTATATGTTATTAGTAATGTTTGGGTGTATATGTTATTAGTAATGTTTGGGTGTATATGTTATAAGTAATGTTTGCGGGGTATATGTTATTAGTAATGTTTGGGGTGTATATGTTATTAGTAATGTTTGCAGGGTATATGTTACTAGTAATGTTTGAGGTGTATATGTTATTAGTAATGTTTGAGGTGTATATGTTATTAGTAATGTTTGGGGTGTATATGTTATTAGTGATGTTTAAGGGTATATGTTATTAGTAATGTTTGGGGTGTATATGTTATTAGTAATGTTTGGGGGGTATATGTTACTAGTAATGTTTGGGGGTATATGTTATTAGTAATGTTTGGGGGTATATGTTATTAGTAATGTTTGTGGGGTATATGTTATTAGTAATGTTTGGGGGTATATGTTATTAGTAATGTTTGGGGTGTATATGTTACTAGTAATGTTTGGGGGTATATGTTATTAGTAATGTTTGGGGGTATATGTTATTAGTAATGTTTGGGGTGTATATCTTATTAGTAATGTTTGGGGTGTATATGTTACTAGTGATGTTTGGGGGGTATATGTTACTAGTGATGTTTGGGGGGTATATGTTACTAGTAATGTTTGGGGTGTATATGTTACTAGTGATGTTTGGGGGGTATATGTTACTAGTGATGTTTGGGGGTTATATGTTACTAGTAATGTTTGGGGGGTATATGTTATTAGTGATGTTTGGTGTATATGTTATTAGTGATGTTTGGGGTGTATATGTTATTAGTAATGTTTGGGGTGTATATGTTATTAGTAACGTTTGGGGTGTATATGTTATTAGTAATGTTTGGGGAGTATATGTTATTAGTAATGTTTGGCCGTATATGTTATTAGTGATGTTTGCGGGGTATATGTTATTAGTAATGTTTGGGGGTATATGTTATTAGTGATGTTTGCGGGGTATATGTTATTAGTAATGTTTGGCCGTATATGTTATTAGTGATGTTTGGGGTGTATATGTTATTAGTAATGTTTGGGGTGTATATGTTATTAGTAATGTTTGGGGTGTATATGTTATTAGTAATGTTTGGGGTGTATATGTTATTAGTAATGTTTGGGGTGTATATGTTATTAGTGATGTTTGGGGGTTAAATGTTATTAGTAATTTTTGGGGGGTATATGTTATTAGTGATGTCTGGGTGTATATGTTATTAGTGATGTTTGGGTGTATATGTTATTAGTAATGTTTGGGGGTATATGTTATTAGTGATGTTTGCGGGGTATATGTTATTAGTAATGTTTGGCCGTATATGTTATTAGTGATGTTTGGGGTGTATATGTTATTAGTAATGTTTGGGGTGTATATGTTATTAGTAATGTTTGGGGTGTATATGTTATTAGTAATGTTTGGGGTGTATATGTTATTAGTGATGTTTGGGGGTTAAATGTTATTAGTAATTTTTGGGGGGTATATGTTATTAGTGATGTCTGGGTGTATATGTTATTAGTGATGTTTGGGTGTATATGTTATTAGTAATGTTTGGGGGGTATATGGTATTAGTAATGTTTGGGTATATATGTTATTAGTGATGTTTGGGTGTATATGTTATTAGTAATGTTTGGGTGTATATGTTATTAGTGATGTTTGGGTGTATATGTTATTAGTAATGTTTGGGGGGTATATGGTATTAGTAATGTTTGGGGGGTATATGTTATTAGTAATGTTTGGGGTGTATATGTTATTAGTAATGTTTGGGTGTATATGTTATTAGTAATGTTTGTGTGTATATGTTATTAGTGATGTTTGGGTGTATATGTTATTAGTAATGTTTGAGGGGTATATGTTACTAGTAATGTTTGGGGGTATATGTTATTAGTAATGTTTGGGGGTATATGTTATTAGCAATATTTGGGTGTATATGTTACTACTAATGTTTGCGGGGTATATGTTACTAGTAATGTTTGGGGGGTATATGTTATTAGTAATGTTTGGGGGGTATATGTTATTAGTGATGTTTGGGTGTATATGTTATTAGTAATGTTTGGGTGTATATGTTATTAGTGATGTTTGGGTGTATATGTTATTAGTGATGTTTGGGTGTATATGTTATTAGTAATGTTTGGGGGGTATATGTTACTAGTAATGTTTGGGGGTATATGTTATTAGTAATGTTTGGGGGTATATGTTATTAGTAATGTTTGGGGTGTATATGTTACTAGTGATGTTTGGGGGGTATATGTTATTAGTAATGTTGGGGGTGTATATGTTATTAGTAATGTTTGGGGTGTATATGTTATAAGTAATGTTTGGGTGTATATGTTATTAGTAATGTTTGGGTGTATATGTTATTAGTAATGTTTGCGGGGTATATGTTATTAGTAATGTTTGGGGTGTATATGTTATTAGTAATGTTTGGGGGGTATATGTTATTAGTAATGTTTGGGGTGTATATGTTATTAGTAATGTTTGGGGGGTATATGTTATTAGTAATGTTTGGGGTGTATATGTTATTAGTAATGTTTGCGGGGTATATGTTATTAGTAATGTTTGGGGAGTATATGTTATTAGTAATGTTTGTGGGGTATATGTTATTAGTAATGTTTGGGGGTATATGTTATTAGTAATGTTTGGGGTGTATATGTTACTAGTGATGTTTGGCGGGTATATGTTATTAGTAATGTTGGGGGTGTATATGTTATTAGTAATGTTTGGGGTGTATATGTTATTAGTAATGTTTGGGTGTATATGTTATTAGTAATGTTTGGGGGGTATATGGTATTAGTAATGTTTGGGGGGTATATGTTATTAGTAATGTTTGGGGTGTATATGTTATTAGTAATGTTTGGGTGTATATGGTATTAGTAATGTTTGGGTGTATATGTTATTAGTGATGTTTGGGTGTATATGTTATTAGTGATGTTTGGGTGTATATGTTATTAGTAATGTTTGGGGGGTATATGTTACTAGTAATGTTTGGGGGTATATGTTATTAGTAATGTTTGGGGGTATATGTTATTAGTAATGTTTGGGTGTATATGTTATTAGTAATGTTTGGGTGTATATGTTATAAGTAATGTTTGCGGGGTATATGTTATTAGTAATGTTTGGGGTGTATATGTTATTAGTAATGTTTGCAGGGTATATGTTACTAGTAATGTTTGAGGTGTATATGTTATTAGTAATGTTTGAGGTGTATATGTTATTAGTAATGTTTGGGGTGTATATGTTATTAGTGATGTTTAAGGGTATATGTTATTAGTAATGTTTGATGTGTATATGTTATTAGTAATGTTTGGGGGGTATATGTTACTAGTAATGTTTGGGGGTATATGTTATTAGTAATGTTTGGGGGTATATGTTATTAGTAATATTTGGGGGTATATGTTATTAGTGATGTTTGGGTGTATATGTTATTAGTAATGTTTGAGGGGTATATGTTACTAGTAATGTTTGGGGGTATATGTTATTAGTAATGTTTGGGGGTATATGTTATTAGTAATGTTTGGGGGTATATGTTATTAGTAATGTTTGGGTGTATATGTTACTACTAATGTTTGCGGGGTATATGTTACTAGTAATGTTTGGGGGGTATATGTTATTAGTAATGTTTGGGGGGTATATGTTATTAGTGATGTTTGGGTGTATATGTTATTAGTAATGTTTGGGTGTATATGTTATTAGTGATGTTTGGGTGTATATGTTATTAGTGATGTTTGGGTGTATATGTTATTAGTAATGTTTGGGGGGTATATGTTACTAGTAATGTTTGGGGGTATATGTTATTAGTAATGTTTGGGGGTATATGTTATTAGTAATGTTTGGGGTGTATATGTTACTAGTGATGTTTGGGGGGTATATGTTATTAGTAATGTTGGGGGTGTATATGTTATTAGTAATGTTTGGGGTGTATATGTTATTAGTAATGTTTGGGTGTATATGTTATTAGTAATGTTTGGGTGTATATGTTATTAGTAATGTTTGGGGGGTATATGGTATTAGTAATGTTTGGGGGGTATATGTTATTAGTAATGTTTGGGGTGTATATGTTATTAGTAATGTTTGGGTGTATATGGTATTAGTAATGTTTGGGTGTATATGTTATTAGTGATGTTTGGGTGTATATGTTATTAGTAATGTTTGGGGGGTATATGTTACTAGTAATGTTTGGGGGTATATGTTATTAGTAATGTTTGGGGGTATATGTTATTAGTAATGTTTGGGTGTATATGTTATTAGTAATGTTTGGGTGTATATGTTATAAGTAATGTTTGCGGGGTATATGTTATTAGTAATGTTTGGGGTGTATATGTTATTAGTAATGTTTGCAGGGTATATGTTACTAGTAATGTTTGAGGTGTATATGTTATTAGTAATGTTTGAGGTGTATATGTTATTAGTAATGTTTGGGGTGTATATGTTATTAGTGATGTTTAAGGGTATATGTTATTAGTAATGTTTGGGGTGTATATGTTATTAGTAATGTTTGGGGGGTATATGTTACTAGTAATGTTTGGGGGTATATGTTATTAGTAATGTTTGGGGGTATATGTTATTAGTAATGTTTGTGGGGTATATGTTATTAGTAATGTTTGGGGGTATATGTTATTAGTAATGTTTGGGGTGTATATGTTACTAGTAATGTTTGGGGGTATATGTTATTAGTAATGTTTAGGGGTATATGTTATTAGTAATGTTTGGGGTGTATATGTTATTAGTAATGTTTGGGGTGTATATGTTACTAGTGATGTTTGGGGGGTATATGTTACTAGTGATGTTTGGGGGGTATATGTTACTAGTAATGTTTGGGGTGTATATGTTACTAGTGATGTTTGGGGGGTATATGTTACTAGTGATGTTTGGGGGTTATATGTTACTAGTAATGTTTGGGGGGTATATGTTATTAGTGATGTTTGGTGTATATGTTATTAGTGATGTTTGGGGTGTATATGTTATTAGTAATGTTTGGGGTGTATATGTTATTAGTAACGTTTGGGGTGTATATGTTATTAGTAATGTTTGGGGAGTATATGTTATTAGTAATGTTTGGCCGTATATGTTATTAGTGATGTTTGCGGGGTATATGTTATTAGTAATGTTTGGGGGTATATGTTATTAGTGATGTTTGCGGGGTATATGTTATTAGTAATGTTTGGCCGTATATGTTATTAGTGATGTTTGGGGTGTATATGTTATTAGTAATGTTTGGGGTGTATATGTTATTAGTAATGTTTGGGGTGTATATGTTATTAGTAATGTTTGGGGTGTATATGTTATTAGTGATGTTTGGGGGTTAAATGTTATTAGTAATTTTTGGGGGGTATATGTTATTAGTGATGTCTGGGTGTATATGTTATTAGTGATGTTTGGGTGTATATGTTATTAGTAATGTTTGGGGGGTATATGGTATTAGTAATGTTTGGGTGTATATGTTATTAGTGATGTTTGGGTGTATATGTTATTAGTAATGTTTGGGTGTATATGTTATTAGTGATGTTTGGGTGTATATGTTATTAGTAATGTTTGGGGGGTATATGGTATTAGTAATGTTTGGGGGGTATATGTTATTAGTAATGTTTGGGGTGTATATGTTATTAGTAATGTTTGGGTGTATATGTTATTAGTAATGTTTGTGTGTATATGTTATTAGTGATGTTTGGGTGTATATGTTATTAGTAATGTTTGAGGGGTATATGTTACTAGTAATGTTTGGGGGTATATGTTATTAGTAATGTTTGGGGGTATATGTTATTAGCAATATTTGGGTGTATATGTTACTACTAATGTTTGCGGGGTATATGTTACTAGTAATGTTTGGGGGGTATATGTTATTAGTAATGTTTGGGGGGTATATGTTATTAGTGATGTTTGGGTGTATATGTTATTAGTAATGTTTGGGTGTATATGTTATTAGTGATGTTTGGGTGTATATGTTATTAGTGATGTTTGGGTGTATATGTTATTAGTAATGTTTGGGGGGTATATGTTACTAGTAATGTTTGGGGGTATATGTTATTAGTAATGTTTGGGGGTATATGTTATTAGTAATGTTTGGGGTGTATATGTTACTAGTGATGTTTGGGGGGTGTATGTTATTAGTAATGTTGGGGGTGTATATGTTATTAGTAATGTTTGGGGTGTATATGTTATTAGTAATGTTTGGGTGTATATGTTATTAGTAATGTTTGGGTGTATATGTTATTAGTAATGTTTGCGGGGTATATGTTATTAGTAATGTTTGGGGTGTATATGTTATTAGTAATGTTTGGGGGGTATATGTTATTAGTAATGTTTGGGGTGTATATGTTATTAGTAATGTTTGGGGGGTATATGTTATTAGTAATGTTTGGGGTGTATATGTTATTAGTAATGTTTGCGGGGTATATGTTATTAGTAATGTTTGGGGAGTATATGTTATTAGTAATGTTTGTGGGGTATATGTTATTAGTAATGTTTGGGGGTATATGTTATTAGTAATGTTTGGGGTGTATATGTTACTAGTAATGTTTGGGGGTATATGTTATTAGTAATGTTTGGGGGTATATGTTATTAGTAATGTTTGGGGGTATATGTTATTAGTAATGTTTGGGTGTATATGTTACTAGTAATGTTTGCGGGGTATATGTTACTAGTAATGTTTGCGGGGTATATGTTACTAGTAATGTTTGGGGGTTATATGTTATTAGTAATGTTTGGGGGGTATATGTTATTAGTGATGTTTGGGGGGTATCTGTTATTAGTGATGTTTGGGTGTATATGTTATTAGTGATGTTTGGGGGGTATATGTTATTAGTAATGTTGGGGGTGTATATGTTATTAGTGATGTTTGGGGGGTATATGTTATTAGTAATGTTTGGGTGTATATGTTATTAGTAATGTTTGCGGGGTATATGTTATTAGTTATGTTTGCGGGGTATATGTTATTAGTAATGTTTGGGGAGTATATGTTATTAGTAATGTTTCGGGTGTATATGTTATTAGTAATGTTTGGGGGGTATATGTTATTAGTAATGTTTGGGGTGTGTATGTTATTAGTAATGTTTGGGGTGTATATGTTACTAGTAATGTTTGGGGGTATATGTTATTAGTAATGTTTGGGGGTATATGTTATTAGTAATGTTTGGGTGTATATGTTACTAGTAATGTTTGCGGGGTATATGTTACTAGTAATGTTTGCCGGGTATATGTTACTAGTAATGTTTGGGGGTATATGTTATTAGTAATGTTTGGGGTGTATATGTTATTAGTGATGTTTGGGGGGTATATGTTATTAGTGATGTTTGGGTGTATATGTTATTAGTAATGTTTGGGGGGTATATGGTATTAGTAATGTTTGGGGGGTATATGTTATTAGTAATGTTTGGGGTGTATATGTTATTAGTAATGTTTGGGTGTATATGGTATTAGTATTGTTTGGGTGTATATGTTATTAGTGATGTTTGGGTGTATATGTTATTAGTGATGTTTGGGTGTATATGTTATTAGTAATGTTTGGGGGTATATGTTACTAGTAATGTTTGGGGGTATATGTTATTAGTAATGTTTGGGGGTATATGTTATTAGTAATGTTTGGGGGGTATATGTTATTAGTAATGTTGGCGGTGTATATGTTATTAGTAATGTTTGGGGTGTATATGTTATTAGTAATGTTTGGGGGTATATGTTATTAGTAATGTTTGGGGGGTATATGTTACTAGTAATGTTTGGGGGGTATATGTTACTAGTAATGTTTGGGGGGTATATGTTATTAGTAATGTTGGGGGTGTATATGTTATTAGTAATGTTTGGGGGTATATGTTATTAGTAATGTTTGGGTGTATATGTTATTAGTAATGTTTGGGGGTATATGTTATTAGTAATGTTTGGGGGTATATGTTATTAGTAATGTTTGGGGGTATATGTTATTAGTAATGTTTGGGTGTATATGTTACTAGTAATGTTTGCGGGGTATATGTTACTAGTAATGTTTGCTGGGTATATGTTACTAGTAATGTTTGGGGGTTATATGTTATTAGTAATGTTTGGGGGGTATATGTTATTAGTGATGTTTGGGGGGTATCTGTTATTAGTGATGTTTGGGTGTATATGTTATTAGTGATGTTTGGGGGGTATATGTTATTAGTAATGTTGGGGGTGTATATGTTATTAGTGATGTTTGGGGGGTATATGTTATTAGTAATGTTTGGGTGTATATGTTATTAGTAATGTTTGCGGGGTATATGTTATTAGTTATGTTTGCGGGGTATATGTTATTAGTAATGTTTGGAGAGTATATGTTATTAGTAATGTTTCGGGTGTATATGTTATTAGTAATGTTTGGGGGGTATATGTTATTAGTAATGTTTGGGGTGTGTATGTTATTAGTAATGTTTGGGGTGTATATGTTACTAGTAATGTTTGGGGGTATATGTTATTAGTAATGTTTGGGGGTATATGTTATTAGTAATGTTTGGGTGTATATGTTACTAGTAATGTTTGCGGGGTATATGTTACTAGTAATGTTTGCCGGGTATATGTTACTAGTAATGTTTGGGGGTATATGTTATTAGTAATGTTTGGGGTGTATATGTTATTAGTGATGTTTGGGGGGTATATGTTATTAGTGATGTTTGGGTGTATATGTTATTAGTAATGTTTGGGGGGTATATGGTATTAGTAATGTTTGGGGGGTATATGTTATTAGTAATGTTTGGGGTGTATATGTTATTAGTAATGTTTGGGTGTATATGGTATTAGTATTGTTTGGGTGTATATGTTATTAGTAATGTTTGGGGGTATATGTTATTAGTAATGTTTGGGGGGTATATGTTATTAGTAATGTTGGCGGTGTATATGTTATTAGTAATGTTTGGGGTGTATATGTTATTAGTAATGTTTGGGGGTATATGTTATTAGTAATGTTTGGGGGGTATATGTTACTAGTAATGTTTGGGGGGTATATGTTACTAGTAATGTTTGGGGGGTATATGTTATTAGTAATGTTGGGGGTGTATATGTTATTAGTAATGTTTGGGGGTATATGTTATTAGTAATGTTTGGGTGTATATGTTATTAGTAATGTTTGGGTGTATATGTTATAAGTAATGTTTGCGGGGTATATGTTATTAGTAATGTTTGGGGTGTATATGTTATTAGTAATGTTTGCAGGGTATATGTTACTAGTAATGTTTGAGGTGTATATGTTATTAGTAATGTTTGAGGTGTATATGTTATTAGTAATGTTTGGGGTGTATATGTTATTAGTGATGTTTAATGGTATATGTTATTAGTAATGTTTGGGGTGTATATGTTATTAGTAATGTTTGGGGGGTATATGTTACTAGTAATGTTTGGGGGTATATGTTATTAGTAATGTTTGGGGGTATATGTTATTAGTAATATTTGGGGGTATATGTTATTAGTAATGTTTGGGGTGTATATGTTATTAGTGATGTTTAAGGGTATATGTTATTAGTAATGTTTGGGGTGTATATGTTATTAGTAATGTTTGCGGGGTATATGTTATTAGTAATGTTTGGGGTGTATATGTTATTAGTAATGTTTGCGGGGTATATGTTATTAGTAATGTTTGGGGTGTATATGTTATTAGTAATGTTTGGGGTGTATATGTTACTAGTGATGTTTGGGGGGTATATGTTACTAGTGATGTTTGGGGGGTATATGTTACTAGTAATGTTTGGGGGGTATATGTTATTAGTGATGTTTGGTGTATATGTTATTAGTGATGTTTGGGGTGTATATGTTATTAGTAATGTTTGGGGAGTATATGTTATTAGTAACGTTTGGGGTGTATATGTTATTAGTAATGTTTGGGCAGTATATGTTATTAGTAATGTTTGGGCAGTATATGTTATTAGTGATGTTTGCGGGGTATATGTTATTAGTAATGTTTGGGGGTATATGTTATTAGTGATGTTTGCGGGGTATATGTTATTAGTAATGTTTGACCGTATATGTTATTAGTGATGTTTGGGGTGTATATGTTATTAGTAATGTTTGGGGTGTATATGTTATTAGTAATGTTTGGGGTGTATATGTTATTAGTGATGTTTGGGGGGTAAATGTTATTAGTAATTTTTGCGGGGTATATGTTATTAGTAATGTTTGGGGTGTATATGTTATTAGTAATGTTTGGGGTGTATATGTTACTAGTGATGTTTGGGGGGTATATGTTACTAGTGATGTTTGGGGGGTATATGTTACTAGTAATGTTTGGGGGGTATATGTTATTAGTGATGTTTGGTGTATATGTTATTAGTGATGTTTGGGGTGTATATGTTATTAGTAATGTTTGGGGAGTATATGTTATTAGTAACGTTTGGGGTGTATATGTTATTAGTAATGTTTGGGCAGTATATGTTATTAGTAATGTTTGGGCAGTATATGTTATTAGTGATGTTTGCGGGGTATATGTTATTAGTGATGTTTGGGGTGTATATGTTATTAGTAATGTTTGGGGAGTATATGTTATTAGTAACGTTTGGGGTGTATATGTTATTAGTAATGTTTGGGCAGTATATGTTATTAGTAATGTTTGGGGTGTATATGTTATTAGTGATGTTTGGTGTATATGTTATTAGTAATGTTTGGGGTGTATATGTTATTAGTAATGTTTGTGGGGTATATGTTATTAGCAATGTTTGGGGTGTATATGTTACTAGTAATGTTTGGGGGGTATATGTTATTAGTGATGTTTGGGGTATATGTTATTAGTAATGTTTGGGGTGTATATGTTATTAGTGATGTTTGGTGTATATGTTATTAGTAATGTTTGGGGTGTATATGTTATTAGTGATGTTTGGGGTGTATATGTTATTAGTAATGTTTGCGGGGTATATGTTATTAGTGATGTTTGGTGTATATGTTATTAGTAATGTTTGGGGTGTATATGTTATTAGTGATGTTTGGGGGGTATATGTTATTAGTAATGTTTGGGGTGTATATGTTACTAGTAATGTTTGGGGGGTATATGTTATTAGTGATGTTTGGGGTGTATATGTTACTAGTAATGTTTGGGGTGTATATGTTATTAGTGATGTTTGGGGTATATGTTATTAGTAATGTTTGGGGTGTATATGTTATTAGTGATGTTTGATGTATATGTTATTAGTAATGTTTGGGGTGTATATGTTATTAGTGATGTTTGGGGTGTATATGTTATTAGTAATGTTTGCGGGGTATATGTTATTAGTGATGTTTGGTGTATATGTTATTAGTAATGTTTGGGGTGTATATGTTATTAGTAATGTTTGGGGGGTATATGTTATTAGTAATGTTTGGGGTGTATATGTTACTAGTAATGTTTGGGGGGTATATGTTATTAGTGATGTTTGGGGGTATATGTTATTAGTAATGTTTGGGGTGTATATGTTATTAGTGATGTTTGGTGTATATGTTATTAGTAATGTTTGGGGTGTATATGTTATTAGTGATGTTTGGGGTGTATATGTTATTAGTAATGTTTGCGGGGTATATGTTATTAGTGATGTTTGGTGTATATATTATTAGTAATGTTTGGGGGGTATATGTTATTAGTAATGTTTGGGGGGTATATGTTATTAGTAATGTTTGGGGTGTATATGTTACTAGTAATGTTTGGGGGGTATATGTTATTAGTGATGTTTGGGGGTATATGTTATTAGTAATGTTTGGGGTGTATATGTTATTAGTGATGTTTGGTGTATATGTTATTAGTAATGTTTGGGGGTATATTTTACTAGTAATGTTTGGGGGTATATGTTATTAGTAATGTTTGGGGTGTATATGTTATTAGTAATGTTTGGGGGGTATATGTTATTAGTAATGTTTGGGGGTATATGTTATTAGTAATGTTTGGGGTGTATATGTTATTAGTAATGTTTGGGGTGTATATGTTACTAGTAATGTTTGGGGTGTATATGTTATTAGTAATGTTTGCGGGGTATATGTTATTAGTAATGTTTGGGGTATATATGTTACTAGTAATGTGTGGGGTGTATATGTTATTAGTAATGTTTGGGGTGTATATGTTATTAGTAATGTTTGGGGGTATATGTTATTAGTGATGTTTGGGGTGTATATGTTATTAGTAATGTTTGGGGGGTATATGTTACTAGTAATGTTTGCGGTGTCTATGTTATTAGTAATGTTTGGGGTGTCTATGTTATTAGTAATGTTTGGGGGGTATATGTTACTAGTAATGTTTGCGCTGTCTATGTTATTAGTAATGTTTGGGGTTCATATGTTATTAGTAATGTTTGGGGTGTCTATGTTATTAGTAATGTTTGGGGTGTATATGTTATTAGTAATGTTTGGGGGGTATATGTTATTAGTAATGTTTGGGGTGTCTATGTTATTAGTAATGTTTGCGGGGTATATGTTATTAGTAATGTTTGCGGTGTATATGTTATTAGTAATGTTTGGGGTGTCTATGTTATTAGTAATGTTTGCGGTGTATATGTTATTAGTAATGTTTGCGGGGTATATGTTATTAGTGATGTTTGGTGTATATGTTATTAGTAATGTTTGGGGGTATATGTTATTAGTAATGTTTGGGTTTATATGTTATTAGTAATGTTTGGGGTGTATATGTTATTAGTAATGTTTGGGGTGTATATGTTATTAGTAATGTTTGGGGGGTATATGTTATTAGTAATGTTTGGGGGTATATGTTATTAGTAATGTTTGGGGGTATATGTTATTAGTAATGTTTGGGGGTATATGTTATTAGTAATGTTTGCGGGGTATATGTTATTAGTAATGTTTGGGGGTATATGTTATTAGTAATGTTTGGGGTGTATATGTTATTAGTAATGTTTGGGGTGTATATGTTATTAGTAATGTTTGCGGGGTATATGTTATTAGTGATGTTTGGTGTATATGTTATTAGTAATGTTTGGGGGTATATGTTATTAGTAATGTTTGGGTTTATATGTTATTAGTAATGTTTGGGGTGTATATGTTATTAGTAATGTTTGGGGTGTATATGTTATTAGTAATGTTTGGGGGTATATGTTATTAGTAATGTTTCGGGTGTATATGTTATTAGTAATGTTTGGGGTGTGTATGTTATTAGTAATGTTTGGGGTGTATATGTTATTAGTAATGTTTGGGGGGTATATGTTATTAGTAATGTTTGGGGGTATATGTTATTAGTAATGTTTGCGGGGTATATGTTATTAGTAATGTTTGGGGGTATATGTTATTAGTAATGTTTGGGGTGTATGTTTTTACTCGGCCTCTGATGACCCCCCTCTCTTGCTCTCAGGTTCTGGGTTTGGACTCATTCCTGGGGACTCCGTCTCGTTGGTCTGTGCTTTTCTGGGTGACTCTCATTCCCGCCGCTGTTCAGTCTCTGCTGCTCCCATTCTGTCCCGAGAGCCCCCGATTCTTGTACATCATCTGTGAACAGGAGGCTCAGGCCAAGAAGAGTGAGTGAGCGTATGCAAGTGCTGCACAGTGAGTGAGTGTCTGTAAATGTGCTACTCTGTGAGTGAGTGTTTGTAGATTTTCTGGTGAGTGAGTGAGTGAGTGAGTGTCTGTGAGTGCTGCTCAGTGAGTGAGTGTCTGTGAGTGCCTCTCAGTGAGTGAGTATCTTTAAATGTGCTACTCAGTGAGTGAGTGTCTGTAGATGTTCTGGTCAGTGAGTGAGTGTCTGTGAGTGCTGCACAGTAAGTGAGTGTCTGTGAGTGCTGCTCAATGAGTGAGTGTCTGTGAGTGCTGCACAGTGAGTGAGTGTCTGTGAATGTCCTGCTCAATGAGTGAGTGGCTGTAGCTCTTCTGGTCAGTGAATGAGCGTATGCGAATGCTGCACAGTGAGTCAGTGTCTGTGAATGTGCTGCTCAATGAGTCAGTGTCTGTAAATATGCTGCTCAGTGAGTGAGTTTCTGTGAGTGCTGCTCAATGAGTCAGTGTCTGTAAATATGCTGCTCAGTGAGTGAGTTTCTGTGAGTGCTGCTCAGTGAGTGAGTATCTGTAAATGTGCTACTCAGTGAGTGAGGGTTTGTAGATGTTCTGGTCAGTGAGTGAGTATCTGTAAGTGCTGCTCAGTGAGTGAGTGTCTGTAGATGTTCTGGTCAGTGAGTGAGTGTCTGTGAGTGCTGCTCAGTGAGTGAGTGTCTGTGAGTGCTGCTCAGTGAGTGAGTGTCTGTGAGTGCTGCACAGTGAGTGAGTGTCTGTGAATATGCTGCTCAATGAGTGATTATCTGTAAATATACTGCTCAGTGAGTGAGTGGCTGTGAGTGCTTTTCAGTGAGTGAGTATCTGTAAATGTGCTACTCAGTGAGTGAGTGTTTGAAGATGTTCTGGTCAGTGAGTGAGTGTCTGTGAGTGATGCTCAGTGAGTGAGTATCTGTAAATGTGCTACTCAGTGAGTGAGTGTTTGTAGATGTTCTGGTCAGTGAGTGAGTGTCTGTGAGTGATGCTCAGTGAGTGAGTATCTGTAAATGTGCTACTCAGTGAGTGAGTGTTTGTAGATGTTCTGGTCAGTGAGTGAGTGTCTGTGAGTGGTGCACAGTAAGTGAGTGTATGTGACTCCTGCTCAGTAAGTGGGTGTTTGTGAGTGCTGCTCAGTAAGTGAGTGCATGTGAGTTCTGCTCAGTAAGTGGGTGCATGTGAGTGCTGCTCAGTAAGTGAGTGCATGTGAGTGTTGCTCAGTAAGTGGGTGCATGTGAGTGTTGCTCAGTAACTGAGTGTATGTGAGTGCTGCTCAGTTAGTGAGTGCATGTGAGTGCTGCTCAGTAAGTGAGTGCATGTAAGTTCTGCTCAGTATGTGGGTGTATGTGAATGCTGCTCAGTAAGTGAGTGCATGTGAGTGTTGCTCAGTAAGTGGGTGCATGTGAGTGTTGCTGAGTAAGTGGGTGCATGTGAGTGTTGCTCAGTAAGTGGGTGCATGTGAGTGCTGCTCAGTAAGTGAGCGCATGTGAGTGTTGCTCAGTAAGTGAGTGCTGCTCAGTAAGTGAGCGCATGTGAGTGTTGCTCAGTAAGTGAGTGCTGCCCAGTAAGTGAGCACATGTGAGTGCTTCTTAGTAAGTGAGTGCATGTGAGTGCTGCTCAGTAAGTGAGTGCATGTGAGTGCTGCTCAGTAAGTGGGTGCATGTGAGTGCTGCTCAGTAAGTGGGTGTATGTGAGTGCTGCTCAGTAAGTGAGTGCATGTGAGTGCTGCCCAGTAAGTGGGTGTATGTGAGTGCTGCTCAGTAACTGAGTGTATGTGAGTGCTACTCAGTAAGTGAGTGTATGTGAGTGTTGCTCAGTAAGTGAGTGCATGTGAGTGCTGCTCAGTAAGTGGGTGCATGTGAGTGTTGCTCAGTAAGTGGGTGCATGTGAGTGTTGCTCAGTGGGTGAGCGCATGTGAGTGTTGCTCAGTGGGTGAGCGCATGTGAGTGTTGCTCAGTAAGTGAGTGCTGCTCAGTAACTGAGTGTATGTGAGTGCTGCTCAGTAAGTGGGTGTATGTGAGTGCTGCTCAGTAAGTGGGTGTATGTGAATGCTGCTCAGTAAGTGAGTGCATGTGAGTGCTGCTCAGTAGCTGAGTGTATGTGAGTGCTGCTCAGTAAGTGAGTGTATGTGAGTGTTGCTCAGTAAGTGAGTGCATGTGAGTGCTGCTCAGTAAGTGGGTGCATGTGAGTGTTGCTGAGTAAGTGGGTGCATGTGAGTGTTGCTCAGTAAGTGGGTGCATGTGAGTGCTGCTCAGTAAGTGAGCGCATGTGAGTGTTGCTCAGTAAGTGAGTGCTGCTCAGTAAGTGAGCACATGTGAGTGCTGCTTAGTAAGTGAGTGCATGTGAGTGCTGCTCAGTAAGTGAGTGCATGTGAGTGCTGCTCAGTAAGTGGGTGCATGTGAGTGCTGCTCAGTAAGTGGGTGTATGTGAGTGCTGCTCAGTAACTGAGTGTATGTGAGTGCTGCTCAGTAAGTGCATGTGAGTGCTGCGCAGTGAGTGCTGCTCATTAAGTGAGTGTACGTGAGTGCTGCTCAGTAAGTGAGCGCATGTGAGTGTTGCTCAGTAATTGAGTGCTGCTCAGTAAGTGAGCACATGTGAGTGCTGCTCAGTAAGTGAGAACATGTGAGTGCTGCTCAGTAAGCGAGCGCATGCGAGTGCTGCTCAGTAAGTGAGTGCATGTGAGGGCTGCTCAGTAAGTGGGTGTATGTGAGTGCTGCTCAGTAAGTGAGTGCATGTGAGTGCTGCTCAGTAAGTGAGTGCATTTGAGTTCTGCTGAGTAAGTAGGCATATGTGAGTGCTGCTCAGTAAGTGGGTGTATGTGAGTGCTGCTCAGTAAGTGGGTGTATGTGAGTGCTGCTCAGTAAGTGGGTGTATGTGAGTGCTGCTCAGTAAGTGGGTGTATGTGAGTGCTGCTCAGTAAGTGGGTGTATGTGAGTGCTGCTCAGTGAGTGGGTGTATGTGAGTGCTGCTCAGTAACTGAGTGTATGTGAGTGCTGCTCAGTAAGTGGGTGTATGTGAGTGCTGCTCAGTGAGTGGGTGTATGTGAGTGCTGCTCAGTAAGTGGGTGTATGTGAGTGCTGTTCAGTAAGTGGGTGTATGTGAGTGCTGCTCAGTAACTGAGTGTATGTGAGTGCTGCTCAGTAAGTGGGTGTATGTGAGTGCTGCTCAGTAACTGAGTGTATGTGAGTGCTGCTCAGTAAGTGGGTGTATGTGAGTGCTGCTCAGTGAGTGGGTGTATGTGAGTGCTGTTCAGTAAGTGGGTGTATGTGAGTGCTGCTCAGTAAGTGGGTGTTAGTGAGTGCTGCTCAGTAAGTGGGTGTATGTGAGTGCTGTTCAGTAAGTGGGTGTTAGTGAGTGCTGCTCAGTAAGTGGGTGCATGTGAGTGCTGCTCAGTAAGTGGGTGTATGTGAGTGCTGCTCAGTAAGTGGGTGTATGTGAGTGCTGTTCAGTAAGTGGGTGTTAGTGAGTGCTGCTCAGTAAGTGGGTGCATGTGAGTGCTGCTCAGTGAGTGAGCATCTCTCTGGCTCTCACTCACACTCGTTGTTTTTCCCTCTAGGTCTTCGTCGTCTCACAGGACTGCTGGATGTCTCCGAGGATCTCTCTGAAATGAAAGAGGAAAAGAGACAGATGGACTCAGAGCAGAAAGTTTCCATCCTGCAGATCTTCAGATCCCGGACCTATCGGCAGCCAATCCTTGTGGCCATCATCCTGCAACTGTCACAGCAACTGTCTGGTATAAACGCGGTAAGCTATGAATCTGCCCCTCCCCCTGCAGGGCGACACATACAGGAGGAGCTAGTAGTCTGTCCCTCCCCCTGCAGGGCGACACAGACAGGAGGAGCTAGGAGTCTGCCCCTCCCCCTGCTGGGCGACACAGACAGGAGGAGCTAGGAGTCTGTCCCTCCCCCTGCTGGGCGACACAGACAGGAGGAGCTATGAGTCTGTCCCTCCCCCTGCAGGGCGACTCAGACAGAAGGAGCTAGGAGTCTGCCCCTCCCCCTGCAGGGCGACACAGACAAAAGGAGCTATGAGTCTGCCCCTCCCCCTGCTTGGCGACACAGACAGGAGGAGCTATGAGTCTGTCCCTCCCCCTGCAGGGCGACTCAGACAGAAGGAGCTAGGAATCTGATCCTCCCCCTGTGACACAGAGAGGAGGAGCTAGGAGTCTGTCCCTCCCCCTGCAGGGCGACACAGACAGAAGGAGCTAGGAGTCTGTCCCTCCCCCTGTAACACAGAGAGGAGGAGCTAGGAGTCTGTCCCTCCCTCTGCAGGGTGACACAGACAGGAGGAGCTAGGAGTCTGTCCCTCCCCCTGCAGGGCGACACAGACAGAAGGAGCTAGGAGTCTGCCCCTCCCCCTGCAGGATGACACAGACAGGAGGAGCTAGGAGTCTGCCCCTCCCCCTGCAGGGCGACACAGACAAAAGGAGCTATGAGTCTGCCCCTCCCCCTGCTGGGCGACACAGACAGAAGGAGCTAGGAGTCTGTCCCTCCCCCTGTAACACAGAGAGGAGGAGCTAGGAGACTGTCCCTCCCCCTGCAGGGTGACACAGACAGGAGGAGCTAGGAGTCTGACCCTCCCCCTGCGACACAGACAGGAGGAGCTAGGAGCCTGTCCCTCACACTGCAGGATGACACAGATAGGAGGAGCTAGGAGTCTGTCCCTCCCCCTGCAGGGCAACACAGACAGAAGGAGCTAGGAGTCTGTCCACCACCTGCAGGGCGACACAGACAGAAGGAGCTAGGAGTCTGCCCCTCCCCCTGCAGGGCGACACAGACAGGAGGAGCTAGGAGTCTGTCCCTCCCCCTGCAGGGTGATAGTATGAGTCTGTCCCTTCCCCTGCCGGATGATAGAAGCATTTCTTTTCTCCCCAGATATTTTATTATTCAACGGATATCTTCTCTAAGGCCGGCGTGGAGCAGCCGATTTATGCTACGATTGGCGCCGGCGTGGTTAATACAGCGTTCACTGTGGTTTCGGTGAGAAATGTTTGCTTCTTGGATATAATGTTTCACGTCTATATAAGTAACAGGTTATTGAATTAATAGGTCCCTACCCAGTGAGTAAAGAGAAGACAGAGACCCTGCCACTTATCCTAATAAGAGCAGTAAGCCGTGTAACAGATTCCTCAGGGGTGGGCCTTAGGAGAGGAGGGTGTGGCTATAAAGCACCCAACAAATTACTGTTTTCTCTGATCCTGGGTTAGAAATTCCACCTTCTTGTGGGTAACATGAGGGCAGTCCTGTTCAGCCTATGAATAAGCGTGCTATCACGCGAAATGCGTAAGGCGAATCCCTTTCCCCTGTTTCTCATTATATCACGATTCCTGTGTTGTTGCTGTACTATTTTTCTGATCGGATCCCACAAATAAATCTTGGATTTTTATATTTCACCGGAGCCTGGAGAGCAATGCGCATTTGTTCTCTCTTTTGTCTGCCTATCACATCGCTGCCTCTACAGCTGATCCGTAGCACCCATCAACCGGTGCATGAGAGATCCTTTGTCTTATCCAGCTGGAGCCGGCTTGTCCTCCTTTTTCTCTACCAGTCCTGTTCAATGGCAAGAGTGGGTAACGAGGATAATGGTGCGTCCCACTCTTCTAGGGACCACTGCAGAACCACAGTCAACTCACAGGAGAATCTGCCCAATATATTGTTATTTACCCAGGATCTATCAGGAGAAATGCCACGTGTACGGCTGTGTTATTGTGTACACAGGCCCCGCCTCCTGCGCTTTCTGATGTCTCTCCTTACACTTTCCATTCCTCTCTGCAGCTGTTCCTGGTGGAGAGGGCGGGGCGGCGGACGCTACACCTGCTGGGATTGGCTGGAATGTTCCTGTGTGGCTTGTTAATGACGGTAGCTATGGTCCTACAGGTGAGAGAGGAATCCCAGCGACAACATACGCCATCTAACTCCACCCACTGCGCACACCGGACATCCCCTGAAGCCTCAAATTGTGTATGAAAATCAGCCACTGTGACCGATCTTCATGCCGACACTTCAGCAACCGAGTTTGGCTGCCAAAATGTCTTTCTATGGGCACTGGACTATTACAAAATAGCCAAAGTCCTCACAAAATGGGCCAAACTTCACAAAATATGAAATTAAAAAAATATTTTAAATTAAATTAAACACTGAAAATGAATTTAAAAAAATTATAAAATCAAATAAAACAGAATAAAAAATATTCAGTTAACATAAAAATAAATGAAATAAAAATAAATAGTAATAAAAACACATTAAAATAAATGAATAATATAAAAAATATCATATTAATGTTACATGTTATAGTAATATATATATAGAATAAAATACAAATATTACAAATCAATTTTTCATTGGCATGGTAATAGTTTTAATATGCCATAATAGCATAAATATTAATTTAAAAAAAAATAATTCCAGTTTATTATTAAAATATGCTAATATTACCACATCAATGAATACCTTATGTAATAAAAATATACTTATCACATCTGCCACCCAGTAACTCTAATAAAAGTTATTGAATAGCATGTCTACATATATACTTATATTACAATATATCATTTTATACATTACAACGCCGGTGATGTCATGCCAGCTATAGGTATTAAATGAACACATGACACGTGCAGTGGACAAGCTATGTGGCATGAAAATGGTGCAGCTAGTATCTGGCAAGTTAACTGCCCCAAATTCTGCGATTTACGTCTTGGGGCCAACTTTGGTGGGGTTGGACTGTACGGCAAGCATGTGGCCGGATTTCATGCCAGGTCGGGCATACTGAGTATAACTGAGAGATGCTCCATGTAATGTGTTATTAGCTGCCACAGCTGTAGACCAGCAGTGATGATGTCATGAAGCCATATTAGGAGCCAGGTATTGAAGGGGTGATGATGTCATGAAGTCATAATTATATAGTTAGCCAGACATGTATAGTTATATGGTAAACTCCATGTAACGGATCGCCTGGCACCCCGACTGGGTACCTCCGTTAAAGGATGCTCCTAGCGCTTCCTGAGGACTCCAAGCACTGCAGCAGACACCACAACCACCAAACCGGAGGAGCATATGAATCCTCCCAAGCATATGAATGCTGTAGACAGTTGAATAGGAACCATACGAATAGGTTTACTCTCCTAGCAGTCAAACTGGAACAGCATACAATAAATCCTTCCCCCAATAATGAGACGACACTTCACTTTGAGAGTTAAGCAGGAACTTTTACAGCAAGATTGAACTACTTTATTTGACAAACAACACAGACTTATATACACCAAACTGCAATCAGATAACACTTGATTAAACAATAGAAAACTTAAACACATCACCAGTAAAGCAGTATCTAGCCACTTTAATCTGGATCCAGAAGCAAGGTAGTCAGACTGGGTGCCTGACATAACTAAACAATGGAAGGCTTAAACACATTACAGACAGGGTCCATAATCTATAGGGAGGTGTTTGGCCCTCAGGCCCCTCCAAGAACCCCAGTCAGTCAGACTGTCAGAATTCACTTCGTGACAGCGGCCACCCCCGAGAACAAAGGACGGCTACTTACTGTTCAATTACCCGTTCGCAACAATTTTGCAACGGGTAATTGAGGACACACTTTAAAATACATAAAGTCACATTTTACACATAACACACAGACATTTCACATATCCCCAGATAGCTCAGGTCTGAGCGCACATTATTAAGTGAATGGCGCTCGGACCACACAAATACAGTTTAATCGCCATGGAGCCAAAGTCTTTACAGTCAGTTTCATACGAATGGGCTCCATGGGATTCCTATCTGGGGTATAACACATTCACATAAAGTCTGGTCCATAGTCCAAAGGCAAGAGGCGGGCAAGCAGCCCCCTCCAAGGACACGTGTTTGGCCGGTTTCGCCACACTCCACTGTCTATATCCAGCTATTACTGGGGATGGCTGAGCATCATGAGAAGTACTGATGACTGTAGTTTCCATTGGCCTTAGCTGCTGTGGTTTATTTCCCTCTAGGACACCATGCCCTCCATCAGTTCGCTCAGTATGGTCGCCATCTTCGGCTTTGTTGCCTTTTTTGAGATCGGCCCTGGTCCCATCCCGTGGTTCATCGTGGCTGAGTTGTTTAGTCAGGGACCACGTCCAGCCGCCATGGCGATCGCTGGCTGTACCAACTGGACATCTAACTTCATCATCGGCATGTTCTTCCCCTACGTGGCGGTGAGTCAGAGAGGGGAATATAGGAGGAGGGAACTGGGACAACGTGACAATGGAAATGTATGGGTCAGTCCTTCCTAGGGTCGCAGTGTAATAATGACAGTGACGTGTTTATGGGTCAGTCCTTCCTAGGGTCACAGTGTATTAATGACAGTGACGTGTTTATGGGTCAGTCCTTACTAGGGTCACAGTGTAATAATGACAGTGACGTGTTTATGGGTCAATCCTTCCTAGGGTCACAGTGTATTAAGGACAGTGACGTGTTTATGGGTCAGTCCTTCCTAGGGTCACAGTGTAATAATGACAGTGACGTGTTTATGGGTCAGTCCTTCCTACGGTCACAGTGTACTAATGACAGCGACGTGTTTATGGGTCAGTCCTTCCTAGGGTCACAGTGTGTTTATGGGTCAGTCCTTCCTAGGGTCACAGTGTAATAATGACAGTGACATGTTTATGGGTCAGTCCTTCCTAGGGTCACAGTGTAATAATGACAGTGAGGTGTTTATGGGTCAGTCCTTCCTAGGGTCACAGTGTACTAATGACAGTGAGGTATTTATGGGTCAGTCCTTCCTAGGGTCACAGTGTACTAATGACAGTGAGGTGTTTATGGGTCAGTCCTTCTTAGGGTCACAGTGTACTAATGACAGTGAGGTGTTTATGGGTCAGTCCTTCCTAGGGTCACAGTGTAATAATGACAGTGAGGTGTTTATGGGTCAGTCCTTCCTAGGGTCACAGTGTACTAATGACAGTGAGGTGTTTATGGGTCAGTCCTTCCTAGGGTCACAGTGTACTAATGACAGTGAGGTGTTTATGGGTCAGTCCTTCCTAGGGTCACAGTGTATTAATGACAGTGACGTGTTTATGGGTCAGTCCTTCCTAGGGTCACAGTGTAATAATGACAGTGACATGTTTATGGGTCAGTCCTTCCTAGGGTCACAGTGTAATAATGACAGTGACGTGTTTATGGGTCAGTCCTTCCTAGGGTCACAGTGTACTAATGACAGTGACGTGTTTATGGGTCAGTCCTTCCTAGGGTCACAGTGTACTAATGACAGTGAGGTGTTTATGGGTCAGTCCTTCCTAGGGTCACAGTGTACTAATGACAGTGAGGTGTTTATGGGTCAGTCCTTCCTAGGGTCACAGTGTAATAATGACAGTGAGGTGTTTATGGGTCAGTCCTTCCTAGGGTCACAGTGTACTAATGACAGTGAGGTGTTTATGGGTCAGTCCTTCCTAGGGTCACAGTGTACTAATGACAGTGAGGTGTTTATGGGTCAGTCCTTCCTAGGGTCACAGTGTACTAATGACAGTGACGTGTTTATGGGTCAGTAGGGTCACTGTGTACTAATGACAGTGAGGTGTTTATGGGTCAGTCCTTCCTAGGGTCACAGTGTATTAATGACAGTGAGGTGTTTATGGGTCAGTCCTTCCTAGGGTCACAGTGTATTAATGACAGTGACATGTTTATGGGTCAGTCCTTCCTAGGGTCACAGTGTAATAATGACAGTGATGTGTTTATGGGTCAGTCCTTCCTAGGGTCACAGTGTATTAATGACAGTGAGGTGTTTATGGGTCAGTCCTTCCTAGGGTCACAGTGTACTAATGATAGTGAGGTGTTTATGGGTCAGTCCTTCCTAGGGTCACAGTGTAATAATGACAGTGAGGTGTTTATGGGTCAGTCCTTCCTAGGGTCACAGTGTACTAATGACAGTGAGGTATTTATGGGTCAGTCCTTCCTAGGGTCACAGTGTATTAATGACCGTGAGGTGTTTATGGGTCAGTCCTTCCTAGGGTCACAGTGTACTAATGACAGCGACGTGTTTATGGGTCAGTCCTTCCTAGGGTCACAGTGTATTAATGACAGTGAGGTGTTTATGGGTCAGTCCTTCCTAGGGTCACAGTGTATTAATGACAGTGAGGTGTTTATGGGTCAGTCCTTCCTAGGGTCACAGTGTACTAATGACAGTGAGGTATTTATGGGTCAGTCCTTCCTAGGGTCACAGTGTACTACTGACAGTGAGGTGTTTATGGGTCAGTCCTTCTTAGGGTCACAGTGTACTAATGACAGTGAGGTGTTTATGGGTCAGTCCTTCCTAGGGTCACAGTGTAATAATGACAGTGAGGTGTTTATGGGTCAGTCCTTCCTAGGGTCACAGTGTACTAATGACAGTGAGGTGTTTATGGGTCAGTCCTTCCTAGGGTCACAGTGTACTAATGACAGTGAGGTGTTTATGGGTCAGTCCTTCCTAGGGTCACAGTGTACTAATGACAGTGATGTGTTTATGGGTCAGTAGGGTCACTGTGTACTAATGACAGTGAGGTGTTTATGGGTCAGTCCTTCCTAGGGTCACAGTGTACTAATGACAGTGAGGTGTTTATGGGTCAGTCCTTCCTAGGGTCACAGTGTACTAATGACAGTGAGGTGTTTATGGGTCAGTCCTTCATAGGGTCACAGTGTACTAATGACAGTGAGGTGTTTATGGGTCAGTCCTTCCTAGGGTCACAGTGTACTAATGACAGTGATGTGTTTATGGGTCAGTAGGGTCACTGTGTACTAATGACAGTGAGGTGTTTATGGGTCAGTCCTTCCTAGGGTCACAGTGTACTAATGACAGTGACGTGTTTATGGGTCAGTCCTTCCTAGGGTCACAGTGTACTAATGACAGTGAGGTGTTTATGGGTCAATCCTTCCTAGGGTCACAGTGTACTAATGACAATGACGTGTTTATGGGTCAGTAGGGTCAATGTGTACTAATGACAGTGAGGTGTTTATGGGTCAGTCCTTCCTAGGGTCACAGTGTACTAATGACAGTGAGGTGTTTATGGGTCAGTCCTTCCTAGGGTCACAGTGTACTAATGACAATGACGTGTTTATGGGTCAGTAGGGTCAATGTGTACTAATGACAGTGAGGTGTTTATGGGTCAGTCCTTCCTAGGGTCACAGTGTACTAATGACAGTGAGGTGTTTATGGGTCAGTCCTTCCTAGGGTCACAGTGTATTAATGACAGTGACGTGTTTATGGGTCAGTCCTTCCTAGGGTCACAGTGTAATAATGACAGTGAGGTGTTTATGGGTCAGTCCTTCCTAGGGTCACAGTGTATTAATGACAGTGAGGTGTTTATGGGTCAGTCCTTCCTAGGGTCACAGTGTATTAATGACAGTGAGGTGTTTATGGGTCAGTCCTTCCTAGGGTCACAGTGTATTAATGACAGTGACATGTTTATGGGTCAGTCCTTCCTAGGGTCACAGTGTAATAATGACAGTGATGTGTTTATGGGTCAGTCCTTCCTAGGGTCACAGTGTATTAATGACAGTGAGGTGTTTATGGGTCAGTCCTTCCTAGGGTCACAGTGTACTAATGATAGTAAGGTGTTTATGGGTCAGTCCTTCCTAGGGTCACAGTGCAATAATGACAGTGAGGTGTTTATGGGTCAGTCCTTCCTAGGGTCACAGTGTACTAATGACAGTGAGGTATTTATGGGTCAGTCCTTCCTAGGGTCACAGTGTATTAATGACCGTGAGGTGTTTATGGGTCAGTCCTTCCTAGGGTCACAGTGTACTAATGACAGCGACGTGTTTATGGGTCAGTCCTTCCTAGGGACACAGTGTATTAATGACAGTGAGGTGTTATGGGTCAGTCTTTCCTAGGGTCACAGTGTATTAATGACAGTGAGGTGTTTATGGGTCAGTCCTTCCTAGGGTCACAGTGTACTAATGACAGTGAGGTATTTATGGGTCAGTCCTTCCTAGGGTCACAGTGTACTAATGACAGTGAGGTGTTTATAGGTCAGTCCTTCTTAGGGTCACAGTGTACTAATGACAGTGAGGTGTTTATGGGTCAGTCCTTCCTAGGGTCACAGTGTAATAATGACAGTGAGGTGTTTATGGGTCAGTCCTTCCTAGGGTCACAGTGTACTAATGACAGTGAGGTGTTTATGGGTCAGTCCTTCCTAGGGTCACAGTGTACTAATGACAGTGAGGTGTTTATGGGTCAGTCCTTCCTAGGGTCACAGTGTATTAATGACAGTGACGTGTTTATGGGTCAGTCCTTCCTAGGGTCACAGTGTAATAATGACAGTGACATGTTTATGGGTCAGTCCTTCCTAGGGTCACAGTGTACTAATGAGAGTGAGGTGTTTATGGGTCAGTCCTTCCTAGGGTCACAGTGTATTAATGACAGTGACGTGTTTATGGGTCAGTCCTTCCTAGGGTCACAGTGTAATAATGACAGTGACATGTTTATGGGTCAGTCCTTCCTAGGGTCACAGTGTAATAATGACAGTGACGTGTTTATGGGTCAGTCCTTCCTAGGGTCACAGTGTACTAATGACAGTGACGTGTTTATGGGTCAGTCCTTCCTAGGGTCACAGTGTACTAATGACAGTGAGGTGTTTATGGGTCAGTCCTTCCTAGGGTCACAGTGTACTAATGACAGTGAGGTGTTTATGGGTCAGTCCTTCCTAGGGTCACAGTGTAATAATGACAGTGAGGTGTTTATGGGTCAGTCCTTCCTAGGGTCACAGTGTACTAATGACAGTGAGGTGTTTATGGGTCAGTCCTTCCTAGGGTCACAGTGTACTAATGACAGTGAGGTGTTTATGGGTCAGTCCTTCCTAGGGTCACAGTGTACTAATGACAGTGACGTGTTTATGGGTCAGTAGGGTCACTGTGTACTAATGACAGTGAGGTGTTTATGGGTCAGTCCTTCCTAGGGTCACAGTGTATTAATGACAGTGAGGTGTTTATGGGTCAGTCCTTCCTAGGGTCACAGTGTATTAATGACAGTGACATGTTTATGGGTCAGTCCTTCCTAGGGTCACAATGTAATAATGACAGTGATGTGTTTATGGGTCAGTCCTTCCTAGGGTCACAGTGTATTAATGACAGTGAGGTGTTTATGGGTCAGTCCTTCCTAGGGTCACAGTGTACTAATGATAGTGAGGTGTTTATGGGTCAGTCCTTCCTAGGGTCACAGTGTAATAATGACAGTGAGGTGTTTATGGGTCAGTCCTTCCTAGGGTCACAGTGTACTAATGACAGTGAGGTATTTATGGGTCAGTCCTTCCTAGGGTCACAGTGTATTAATGACCGTGAGGTGTTTATGGGTCAGTCCTTCCTAGGGTCACAGTGTACTAATGACAGCGACGTGTTTATGGGTCAGTCCTTCCTAGGGTCACAGTGTATTAATGACAGTGAGGTGTTTATGGGTCAGTCCTTCCTAGGGTCACAGTGTATTAATGACAGTGAGGTGTTTATGGGTCAGTCCTTCCTAGGGTCACAGTGTACTAATGACAGTGAGGTATTTATGGGTCAGTCCTTCCTAGGGTCACAGTGTACTAATGACAGTGAGGTGTTTATGGGTCAGTCCTTCTTAGGGTCACAGTGTACTAATGACAGTGAGGTGTTTATGGGTCAGTCCTTCCTAGGGTCACAGTGTAATAATGACAGTGAGGTGTTTATGGGTCAGTCCTTCCTAGGGTCACAGTGTACTAATGACAGTGAGGTGTTTATGGGTCAGTCCTTCCTAGGGTCACAGTGTACTAATGACAGTGAGGTGTTTATGGGTCAGTCCTTCCTAGGGTCACAGTGTACTAATGACAGTGATGTGTTTATGGGTCAGTAGGGTCACTGTGTACTAATGACAGTGAGGTGTTTATGGGTCAGTCCTTCCTAGGGTCACAGTGTACTAATGACAGTGACGTGTTTATGGGTCAGTCCTTCCTAGGGTCACAGTGTACTAATGACAGTGAGGTGTTTATGGGTCAGTCCTTCCTAGGGTCACAGTGTACTAATGACAATGACGTGTTTATGGGTCAGTAGGGTCAATGTGTACTAATGACAGTGAGGTGTTTATGGGTCAGTCCTTCCTAGGGTCACAGTGTACTAATGACAGTGAGGTGTTTATGGGTCAGTCCTTCCTAGGGTCACAGTGTATTAATGACAGTGACGTGTTTATGGGTCAGTCCTTCCTAGGGTCACAGTGTAATAATGACAGTGAGGTGTTTATGGGTCAGTCCTTCCTAGGGTCACAGTGTATTAATGACAGTGAGGTGTTTATGGGTCAGTCCTTCCTAGGGTCACAGTGTACTAATGACATTGAGGTATTTATGGGTCAGTCCTTCCTAGGGTCACAGTGTACTAATGACAGTGAGGTGTTTATGGGTCAGTCCTTCTTAGGGTCACAGTGTACTAATGACAGTGAGGTGTTTATGGGTCAGTCCTTCCTAGGGTCACAGTGTAATAATGACAGTGAGGTGTTTATGGGTCAGTCCTTCCTAGGGTCACAGTGTACTAATGACAGTGAGGTGTTTATGGGTCAGTCCTTCCGAGGATCACAGTGTACTAATGACAGTGAGGTGTTTATGGGTCAGTCCTTCCTAGGGTCACAGTGTATTAATGACAGTGACGTGTTTATGGGTCAGTCCTTCCTAGGGTCACAGTGTAATAATGACAGTGACATGTTTATGGGTCAGTCCATCCTAGGGTCACAGTGTAATAATGACAGTGACGTGTTTATGGGTCAGTCCTTCCTAGGGTCACAGTGTACTAATGACAGTGACGTGTTTATGGATCAGTCCTTCCTAGGGTCACAGTGTACTAATGACAGTGAGGTGTTTATGGGTCAGTCCTTCCTAGGGTCACGGTGTACTAATGACAGTGAGGTGTTTATGGGTCAGTCCTTCCTAGGGTCACAATGTAATAATGACAGTGACGTGTTTATGGGTCAGTCCTTCCTAGGGTCACAGTGTAATAATGACAGTGATGTGTTTATGGGTCAGTCCTTCCTAGGGTCACAGTGTAATAATGACAGTGAGGTGTTTATGGGTCAGTCCTTCCTAGGGTCACAGTGTAATAATGACAGTGAAGTGTTTATGGGTCAGTCCTTCCTAGTGTCACTGTGTACTAATGACAGGGACGGGTTTATGGGTCAGTCCTTCCTAGGGTCACAGTGTAATAATGACAGTGACGTGTTTATGGGTCAGTCCTTCCTAGGGTCAGAGTGTACTAATGACAGTGAGGTGTTTATGGGTCAGTCCTTCCTAGGTCACAGTGTAATAATGACAGTGACATGTTTATGGGTCAGTCCTTCCTAGGGTCACTGTGTACTAATGACAGTGACGGGTTTATGGGTCAGTCCTTCCTAGGGTCACAGTGTAATAATGACAGTGAGATGTTTATGGGTAAGCCCTTCCTAGGGTCACAGTTTAATAAAGACAGTGATGTGTTTATGGGTCAGTTCTTCCTAGGGTCACAGTGTACTAATGTCAGTGACATGTTTATGGGTCAGTCCTTCCTAGGGTCACAGTGTACTAATGACCGTGACGTGTTTATGGGTTAGTCCTTCCTAGGGTCACAGTGTAATAATGACACTGAGGTGCTTATGGGTCAGTCCTTCCTAGGGTCACAGTGTAATAATGACAGTGACGTGTTTATGGGTCGGTCCTTCCTAGGGTCACAGTGTAATAATGACAGTGAGGTGTTTATGGGTCAGTCCTTCCTAGGGTCACAGTGTAATAATGACAGTGAGGTGTTTATGGGTCAGTCCTTCCTAGGGTCACAGTGTAATAATGACAGTGATGTATTTATGGGTCAGTCCTTCGTAGGGTCACAGTGTAATAATGACAGTGACATGTTTATGGGTCAGTCCTTCCTAGGGTCACAGTGTACTAATGACAGCGAGGTGTTTATGGGTCAGTCCTTCCTAGGGTCACAGTGTAATAATGACAGTGAGGTGTTTATGGGTCAATCCTTCCTAGGGTCACAGTGTAATAATGGCAGTGACGTGTTTATGGGTCAGTCCTTCCTAGGGTCACAGTGTACTAATGACAGTGAGGTGTTTATGGGTCAGTCCTTCCTAGGGTCACAGTGTACTAATGACCGTGACGTGTTTATGGGTCAGTCCTTCCTAGGGTCACAGTGTACTAATGACCGTGACGTGTTTATTGGTCAGTCCTTCCTAGGGTCACAGTGTAATAATGACAGTGAGGTGTTTATTGGTCAGTCCTTCCTAGGGTCACAGTGTACTAATGACAGTGAGGTGTTTATGGGTCAGTCCTTCCTAGGGTCACAGTGTACTAATGACAGTGAGGTGTTTATGGGTCAGTCCTTCCTAGGGTCACAGTGTATTAATGACAGTGAGGTGTTTATGGGTCAGTCCTTCCTAGGGTCACAGTGTACTAATGACAGTGAGGTGTTTATGGGTCAGTCCTTCCTAGGGTCACAGTGTAATAATGACAGTGACGTGTTTATGGGTCAGTCATTCCTAGAGTCACAGTGTAATAATGACAGTGACGTGTTTATGGGTCAGTCCTTCCTAGGGTCACAGTGTAATAATGACAGTGAGGTGTTTATGGGTCAGCCCTTCCTAGTGTCACAGTGTAATAATGACAGTGAGGTGTTTATGGGTCAGTCCTTCCTAGGGTCACAGTGTAATGATGACAGTGAGGTGTTTATGGGTCAGTCCTTCCTAGGGTCACAGTGTATTAATGACAGTGACATGTTTATTGGTCAGCCCTTCCTAGGGTCACAGTGTAATGATGACAGTGAGGTGTTTATGGGTCAGTCATTCCTAGGGTCACTGTGTAATAATGACAGTGAGGTGTTTATGGGTCAGTCCTTCCTAGGGTCACAGTTTAATGATGACAGTGAGGTGTTTATGGGTCAGTCCTTCCTAGGGTCACAGTGTATTAATGACAGTGACATGTTTATTGGTCAGCCCTTCCTAGGGTCACAGTGTAATGATGACAGTGAGGTGTTTATGAGTCAGTCCTTCCTAGGGTCACAGTGTAATAATGACAGTGACGTGTTTATGGGTCAGTCCTTCCTAGGGTCACAGTGTAATAATCACAGTGAGATGTTTATGGGAAAGCCCTTCCTAGGGTCACAGTTTAATAAAGACAGTGATGTGTTTATGGGTCAGTTCTTCCTAGGGTCACAGTGTACTAATGTCAGTGACATGTTTATGGGTCAGTCCTTCCTAGGGTCACAGTGTACTAATGACCGTGACGTGTTTATGGGTTAGTCCTTCCTAGGGTCACAGTGTAATAATGACACTGAGGTGCTTATGGGTCAGTCCTTCCTAGGGTCACAGTGTATTAATGACAGTGAGGTGTTTATGGGTCAGTCCTTCCTAGGGTCACAGTTTAATGATGACAGTGAGGTGTTTATGGGTCAGTCCTTCCTAGGGTCACAGTGTATTAATGACAGTGACATGTTTATTGGTCAGCCCTTCCTAGGGTCACAGTGTAATGATGACAGTGAGGTGTTTATGAGTCAGTCCTTCCTAGGGTCACAGTGTAATAATGACTAGACATGTGCAAAACTAAAATTTTCGTTTCGTTTTCGTCCATTCGGACGAAAATGTTATTTATTTCGTCTAAAACGAATTTCGTTCATTAGTGCATTCGTTTCAGACGAAATTCGTTCATTATTTTCGTTTCGTTAATTTTTTTCGTTCGTTTTATAGAATACAATGTAATACTATTGGCTTTCTATAAACCGAACGAGAGCCCCATTCATAAGAAATTCTTATGAATGGGGCTCTCGTTCGGTTCATAGAAAGGCAATAGTATTACTTGTATTCTATAAGCCGAAAGTCTATAAACCGAACGACTTTCGGTTTATAGACTTTCGGCTTATGGAATACATGTAATCCTATTGCTATTCTATAAACCGAACGACTTTCGGTTTATAGAATAGCCATAGGTTTACATGTATTACATAAGCCGAAAGTCTATAAACCGAAAGTCGTTCGGTTTATAGGCTGTCGGCATTTAACTATACAGAGACAGAGTCTCCATTCATAAAATTATGAATGGAGACTTTGTCTCCGTGTAGTAAAATGCCGACAGCCTATAAACCGAACGTTCGGTTTATAGGCTGTGGGCATTTTACTACACGGAGACAAAGTCTCCATTCATAATTTTATGAATGGAGACTCTGTCTCCGTGTAGTAAAATGCCGACAGCCTATAAACCGAACGTTCGGTTTATAGGCTGTCGGCTTATGGAATACATGTATATAATAAATAATATGTTATAATGTATATATAATAAATAATAAAATTATGAATGGAGACTTTGTCTCCGTGTAGTAAAATGCCGAAAGCCTATAAACCGAACGATCCGTTTATAGACTTTCGGCTTATATAATACATGTAATCCTATGGCTATTCTATAAACCGAACGTTCGGTTTATAGAATAGCAATAGGAATACATGTATTCCATAAGCCGACAGCCTATAAACCGAACGTTCGGTTTATAGGCTGTGGGCATTTTACTACACGGAGACAAAGTCTCCATTCATAATTTTATGAATGGAGACTCTGTCTCCGTATAGTTAAATGCCGGCTTTTAACTATACGGAGACAAAGTCTCCATTTATAATTTTATGAATGGAGACTCTGTCTCCGTATAGTTAAATGCCGGTGTTCTGACAAATTTCTGGAGCAAATTCTCCTGCGCAATCGCAGGAGAATTTGCTCACTGCGCATGCGCATAAAGTTACAGCTGATAACTCAGCTGTAACTTTGTGACCACCGCGCATGCGCCAGCTGCGCAACCCACCTCCCGCCCCCTCACACCCCCTGCACACCCCTTCTTACCAGATCATCGACCACAGCGATACACAGCGCATGCGCACGCCTATCCAGCCGTTTGGGAATGTGCGCGTCCGTTGTTGTGTTCTTAAGGTGGTAAGTAACATGGGGCGTCGGGACATAAGGGGGCAAGCATCCTGGTGAGGGCTGCCTCATCTTGATGGGATTTGTGATCCTCCTGCTGCATCAATAATACAGCAGGAGGATCACAAATCCCATCAAGATGAGGCAGCCCTCACCAGGATGCTTGCCCCCTTATGTCCCGACGCCCCGTGTTACTTACCACCTTAAGAACACAACAACGGACGCGCGCATTCCCAAACGGCTGGATAGGCGTGCGCATGCGCTGTGTATCGCTGTGGTCGATGATCTGGTAAGAAGGGGTGTGCGGCGGGTGTGAGGGGGCGGGAGGTGGGTTGCGCAGCTGTCTCATGCACGGTGGTCACAAAGTTACAGCTGAGTTATCAGCTGTAACTTTATGCGCATGCGCAGTGAGCAAATTCTCCTGCGATTGCGCAGGAGAATTTGCTCCAGAAATTTGTCAGAACACCGGCTTTTAACTATACGGAGACAAAGTCTCCATTTATAATTTTATGAATGGAGACTCTGTCTCCGTATAGTTAAATGCTATTGTATTCTATAAACCGACTCTATTTCGGCTTATAGAATGCAATAGTACTACGAATGGACGAATGAACGAATGATTTTCCTTTATTAACCATTCGTTCATCCGGCTTTAGTTAGCTTAGCATTTTCGTTCTTCGTTTTTCGGGCGAATGGACGAAAATGCAATTTTCGGACGAAAATGCATTCGTCCGAAAACGAATGCACATGTCTAGTATATATTCACATGTAAATTGCTTTTTTAATAAAAAATTATGATATAAATAAAATCTTGTTTTTATTTCCTTTTATGTGACAAAGCTGCCTCTCTCTTTCCCTTGCCCCCAGATTTGTCGCTCTCCCCCCCTTAGTGTTGTCTCTCTCTCACCCTCCCTTTGGCTCCCCCCTCGCTCCCCTTGTGTCTGTCTCTTCCCCCCTTCCCTCCCCTTGTTTCTCTCTGCCCCCCCCCTTGTTATTCTGTCCCCCCCTCACCTGTTTCTTGCTCCCTGGTGGCTAGTGGGGGCAGCCGGGGGATGTATGCACTATACATAATAGACGGAAGTGTCGGGCAGCATGGAGGTTGTCTGCACGATTCGTGCAGACATCCCCCAGCTGCCCGATTCTCCCTGGTGGCTAGCGAGGGAGCGGAGGATGTCTGCGCGATGAGCGAGACCTCCCCTGCTGCCGCCCGGAACGACAGCCAGGACTTTTATGAGGAAGCCGGAAGTACCCAGCTTCATCATAGAAGTCCCGGCGGTCATGCCGGGCGGCAGCAGGAGAGGTCTCGCTCATCGCGCAGACATCCTCCGCTCCCTCGCTAGCCACCAGGGAGAATCGGGCAGCTGGGGGATGTCTGCACGAATCGTGCAGACAACCTCCATGCTGCCCGACACTTCCGTCTATTATGTATAGTGCATACATCCCCCGGCTGCCCCCACTAGCCACCAGGGAGCAAGAAACAGGTGAGGGGGGGACAGAATAACAAGGGGGGGGGGGGGGCAGAGAGAAACAAGGGGAGGGAAGGGGGGAAGAGACAGACACAAGGGGAGCGAGGGGGGAGCCAAAGGGAGGGTGAGAGAGAGACAACACTAAGGGGGGGAGAGCGACAAATCTGGGGGCAAGGGAAAGAGAGAGGCAGCTTTGTCACATAAAAGGAAATAAAAACAAGATTTTATTTATATCATAATTTTTTATTAAAAAAGCAATTTACATGTGAATATATACTAGACATGTGCATTCGTTTTCGGACGAATGCATTTTCGTCCGAAAATTGCATTTTCGTCCATTCGCCCGAAAAACGAAGAACGAAAATGCTAAGCTAACTAAAGCCGGATGAACGAATGGTTAATAAAGGAAAATCATTCGTTCATTCGTCCATTCGTAGTACTATTGCATTCTATAAGCCGAAATAGAGTCGGTTTATAGAATACAATAGCATTTAACTATACGGAGACAGAGTCTCCATTCATAAAATTATGAATGGAGACTTTGTCTCCGTATAGTTAAATGCCCACAGCCTATAAACCGAACGTTCGGTTTATAGGCTGTGGGCATTTAACTATACGGAGACAGAGTCTCCATTCATAAAATTATAAATGGAGACTTTGTCTCCGTATAGTTAAAAGCCGGCATTTAACTATACAGAGACAGAGTCTCCATTCATAAAATTATGAATGGAGACTTTGTCTCCGTGTAGTAAAATGCCCACAGCCTATAAACCGAACGTTCGGTTTATAGGCTGTCGGCTTATGGAATACATGTATTCCTATTGCTATTCTATAAACCGAACTTTCGGTTTATAGAATAGCCATAGGATTACATGTATTACATAAGCCGAAAGTCTATAAACCGATCGTTCGGTTTATAGACTTTCGGCATTTTACTACACGGAGACAAAGTCTCCATTCATAATTTTATGAATGGAGACTCTGTCTCTGTATAGTTAAATGCCGACAGCCTATAAACCGAACAACTTTCGGTTTATAGACTTTCGGCTTATGTACTACATGTAATCCTATGGCTATTCTATAAACCGAAAGTCGTTCGGTTTATAGTTTAGCAATAGCATTACATGTATTCTATAAACCGAACGTCGTTCGTTTTAAAGACTTTCGGCTTATAGAATACTATTGGCTTTCTATAAACCGAACTAGAGTCGAGTCCCCATTCATAAGAAATTCTTATGAATGAGGAGGGACTCTAGTTAGGTTTATAGAATACCAATAGTATTCTATAAGCCGAAAGTCTTTAAAACGAACGACGTTCGGTTTATAGAATGCATGTAATGCTATTGCTGTTCTATACGCCGAATGTCTTTCGGCTTATAGAACAGCAATAGCATTACATGTATTCTATAAACCGAACGTCGTTTGTTTTAAAGACTTTCGGCTTATAGAATACATGCTGCTATTGGCTTTCTATAAACCGAAAGAGTCCCCATTCATACGAATAGGTCAATTGACCTATTCGTATGAATGGGAACTCAATTTCGGTTTATAGGAAGCTAATAGCATTACATGCATTCCATAAACCGAAAGTCATTCATGTCGGTTTATGGAATGTAGTACAATGCTATTGGTATTGTAAACCGACTCTATTTCGGTTTAGAATGCCAATAGCACGAATGGACGAATGGACGAATGAACGAATGTTTTTCGTTTATTAACCATTCGTTCATTCGGATTTTGTTAGTTAAAATTTTCGTTATTCGTTTTTCGGACGAATGGACGAAAATGCTATTTTCGTCCGAAAATGCATTCGTCCGAAAACGAATGCACATGTCTAATAATGACAGTGACGTGTTTATGGGTCAGTCCTTCCTAGGGTCACTGTGTACTAATGACAGTGACGGGTTTATGGGTCAGTCCTTCCTAGGGTCACAGTGTAATAATGACAGTGAGATGTTTATGGGAAAGCCCTTCCTAGGGTCACAGTTTAATAAAGACAGTGATGTGTTTATGGGTCAGTTCTTCCTAGGGTCACAGTGTACTAATGTCAGTGACATGTTTATGGGTCAGTCCTTCCTAGGGTCACAGTGTACTAATGACCGTGACGTGTTTATGGGTTAGTCCTTCCTAGGGTCACAGTGTAATAATGACACTGAGGTGCTTATGGGTCAGTCCTTCCTTGGGTCACAGTGTAATAATGACAGTGACGTGTTTATGGGTCGGTCCTTCCTTGGGTCACAGTGTAATAATGACAGTGAGGTGTTTATGGGTCAGTCCTTCCTAGGGTCACAGTGTAATAATGACAGTGAGGTGTTTATGGGTCAGTCCTTCCTAGGGTCACAGTGTAATAATGACAGTGATGTATTTATGGGTCAGTCCTTCGTAGGGTCACAGTGTAATAATGACAGTGACATGTTTATGGGTCAGTCCTTCCTAGGGTCACAGTGTAATAATGACAGTGACGTGTTTATGGGTCAGTCCTTCCTAGGGTCACAGTGTAATAATGACAGTGACGTGTTTATGGGTCAGTCCTTCCTAGGGTCACAGTGTATTAATGACAGTGACGTGTTTATGGGTCAGTCCTTCCTAGGGTCACAGTGTAATAATGACAGTGAGGTGTTTATGGGTCAATCCTTCCTAGGGTCACAGTGTAATAATGGCAGTGACGTGTTTATGGGTCAGTCCTTCCTAGGGTCACAGTGTACTAATGACAGTGAGGTGTTTATGGGTCAGTCCTTCCTAGGGTCACAGTGTACTAATGACCGTGACGTGTTTATGGGTCAGTCCTTCCTAGGGTCACAGTGTACTAATGACCGTGACGTGTTTATTGGTCAGTCCTTCCTAGGGTCACAGTGTAATAATGACAGTGAGGTGTTTATGGGTCAGTCCTTCCTAGGGTCACAGTGTGCTAATGACATTGAAGTGTTTATGGGTCAGTCCTTCCTAGGGTCACAGTGTACTAATGATAGTGAGGTGTTTATGGGTCAGTCCTTCCTAGGGTCACAGTGTACTAATGACCGTGACGTGTTTATGGGTTAGTCCTTCCTAGGGTCAGAGTGAACTAATGTCAGTGACATGTTTATGGGTCAGTCCTTCCTAGGGTCACAGTGTATTAATGACAGTGAGGTGTTTATGGGTCAGTCCTTCCTAGGTTCACAGTGTATTAATGACAGTGACATGTTTATGGGTCAGTCCTTCCTAGGGTCACAGTGTATTAATGACAGTGATGTGTTTTTGGGTCAGTCCTTCCTAGGGTCACAGTGTTCTAATGACCGTGACGTGTTTATGGGTCAGTCCTTCCTAGGGTCACAGTGTAATAATGACAGTGACGTGTTTATGGGTCAGTCCTTCCTAGGGTCACAGTGTAATAATGACAGTGAGGTGTTTATGGGTCAGTCATTCCTAGGGTCACAGTGTAATAATGACAGTGAGGTGTTTATGGGTCAGTCCTTCCTAGGGTCACAGTGTAATGATGACAGTGAGGTGTTTATGGGTCAGTCCTTCCTAGGGTCACAGTGTATTAATGACAGTGACATGTTTATTGGTCAGCCCTTCCTAGGGTCACAGTGTAATGATGACAGTGAGGTGTTTATGAGTCAGTCCTTCCTAGGGTCACAGTGTAATAATGACAGTGACGTGTTTATGGGTCAGTCCTTCCTAGGGTCACTGTGTACTAATGACAGTGACGGGTTTATGGGTCAGTCCTTCCTAGGGTCACAGTGTAATAATGACAGTGAGATGTTTATGGGTAAGCCCTTCCTAGGGTCACAGTTTAATAAAGACAGTGATGTGTTTATGGGTCAGTTCTTCCTAGGGTCACAGTGTACTAATGTCAGTGACATGTTTATGGGTCAGTCCTTCCTAGGGTCACAGTGTACTAATGACCGTGATGTGTTTATGGGTTAGTCCTTCCTAGGGTCAGAGTGTACTAATGACAGTGAGGTGTTTATGGGTCAGTCCTTCCTAGGGTCACAGTGTATTAATGACAGTGAGGTGTTTATGGGTCAGTCCTTCCTAGTGTCACAGTGTAATAATGACAGTGAGGTGTTTATGGGTCAGTCCTTCATAGGGTCACAGTGTAATAATGACTGTGAGGTGTTTATTGGTCAGTCCTTCCTAGGGTCACAGTGTACTAATGACAGTGACGTGTTTATGGGTCAGTCCTTCCTAGGGTCACAGTGTAATAATGACAGTGACGTGTTTATGGGTCAGTCCTTCCTAGGGTCACAGTGTAATAATGACAGTGACGTGTTTATGGGTCAGTCCTTCCTAGGGTCACAGTGTAATAATGACAGTGATGTGTTTATGGGTCAGTCCTTCCTAGGGTCACAGTGTAATAATGACAGTGAGGTGTTTATGGGTCAGTCCTTCCTAGGGTCACAGTGTAGTAATGACAGTGAGGTGTTTATGGGTCAGTCCTTCCTATGGTCACAGTTTAATAAAGACAGTGATGTGTTTATGGGTCAGTTCTTCCTAGGGTCACAGTGTACTAATGTCAGTGACATGTTTATGGGTCAGTCCTTCCTAGGGTCACAGTGTACTAATGACCGTGATGTGTTTATGGGTTAGTCCTTCCTAGGGTCAGAGTGTACTAATGACAGTGAGGTGTTTATGGGTCAGTCCTTCCTAGGGTCACAGTGTATTAATGACAGTGAGGTGTTTATGGGTCAGTCCTTCCTAGTGTCACAGTGTAATAATGACAGTGAGGTGTTTATGGGTCAGTCCTTCATAGGGTCACAGTGTAATAATGACTGTGAGGTGTTTATTGGTCAGTCCTTCCTAGGGTCACAATGTACTAATGACAGTGACGTGTTTATGGGTCAGTCCTTCCTAGGGTCACAGTGTAATAATGACAGTGACGTGTTTATGGGTCAGTCCTTCCTAGGGTCACAGTGTAATAATGACAGTGACGTGTTTATGGGTCAGTCCTTCCTAGGGTCACAGTGTAATAATGACAGTGAGGTGTTTATGGGTCAGTCCTTCCTAGGGTCACAGTGTAATAATGACAGTGAGGTGTTTATGGGTCAGTCCTTCCTAGGGTCACAGTGTAGTAATGACAGTGAGGTGTTTATGGGTCAGTCCTTCCTAGGGTCACAGTGTATTAATAACAGTGAGGTGTTTATGGGTCAGTCCTTCCTAGGGTCACAGTGTATTAATGACAGTGAGGTGTTTATGGGTCAGTCCTTCCTAGGGTCACAGTGTAATAATGACAGTGAGGTGTTTATGGGTCAGTCCTTCCTAGGGTCACAGTGTACTAATGACAGTGACGTGTTTATGGGTCAGTCCTTCCTAGGGTCACAGTGTAATAATGACAGTGAAGTGTTTATGGGTCATTCCTTCCTAGGGTCACAGTGTAATAATGACAGTGAGGTGTTTATGGGTCAGTCCTTCCTAGGGTCACAGTGTAATAATGACAGTGAGGTGTTTATGGGTCAGTCCTTCCTAGGGTTACAGAGTAATAATGACAGTGACGTGTTTATGGGTCAGTCCTTCCTAGGGTCACAGTGTAATAATGACAGTGAGGTGTTTATGGGTTAGTCCTTCCTAGGGTCACAGTGTAATAATGACAGTGAGGTGTTTATTGGTCAGTCCTTCCTAGGGTCAGAGTGTACTAATGACAGTGAGGTGTTTATGGGTCAGTCCTTCCTAGGGTCACAGTGTATTAATGACAGTGAGGTGTTTATGGGTCAGTCCTTCCTAGGGTCACAGTGTACTAATGACAGTGAGGTGTTTATGGGTCAGTCCTTCCTAGGGTCACAGTGTAATAATGACAGTGACGTGTTTATGGGTCAGTCATTCCTAGAGTCACAGTGTAATAATGACAGTGACGTGTTTATGGGTCAGTCCTTCCTAGGGTCACAGTGTAATAATGACAGTGAGGTGTTTATGGGTCAGCCCTTCCTAGGGTCACAGTGTAATAATGACAGTGAGGTGTTTATGGGTCAGTCCTTCCTAGGGTCACAGTGTAATGATGACAGTGAGGTGTTTATGGGTCAGTCCTTCCTAGGGTCACAGTGTATTAATGACAGTGACATGTTTATTGGTCAGCTCTTCCTAGGGTCACAGTGTAATGATGACAGTGAGGTGTTTATGGGTCAGTCATTCCTAGGGTCACAGTGTATTAATGACCGTGAGGTGTTTATGGGTCAGTCCTTCCTAGGGTCACAGTGTGCTAATGACCGTGACATGTTTATGAGTCAGTCCTTCCTAGGGTCACAGTGTACTAATGACAGTGACGTGTTTTTGGGTCAGTCCTTCCTAGGGTCACAGTGTATTAATGACAGTGAGGTGTTTATGGGTCAGTCATTCCTAGGGTCACAGTGTATTAATGACCGTGAGGTGTTTATGGGTCAGTCCTTCCTAGGGTCACAGTGTGCTAATGACCGTGACATGTTTATGAGTCAGTCCTTCCTAGGGTCACAGTGTAATAATGACAGTGACGTGTTTATGAGTCAGTCCTTCCTAGGGTCACAGTGTACTAATGACAGTGACATGTTTATGGGTCAGTCCTTCCTAGGGTCACAGTGTACTAATGACAGTGACGTGTTTATGGGTCAGTCCTTCCTAGGGTCACAGTGTAATAATGACAGTGACGTGTTTATGGGTCAGTCCTTCCTAGGGTCACAGTGTACTAATGACAGTGACGTGTTTATGGGTCAGTCCTTCCTAGGGTCACAGTGTATTAATGACAGTGACATGTTTATGGGTCAGTCCTTCCTAGGGTCACAGTGCAATAATGACAGTGAGGTGTTTATGGGTCAGTCCTTCCTAGGGTCACAGTGTACTAATGACAGTGACGTGTTTATGGGTCAGTCCTTCCTAGGGTCACAGTGTACTAATGACAGTGACGTGTTTATGGGTCAGTCCTTCCTAGGGTCACAGTGTACTAATGACAGTGAGGTGTTTATGGGTCAGTCCTTCCTAGGGTCACAGTGTATTAATGACAGTGAGGTGTTTATGGGTCAGTCCTTCCTAGGGTCACAGTGTATTAATGACAGTGAGGTGTTTATGGGTCAGTCCTTCCTAGGGTCACGGTGTAATAATGACAGTGAGGTGTTTATGGGTCAGTCCTTCCTAGGGTCACAGTGTACTAATGACAGTGACGTGTTTATGGGTCAGTCCTTCCTAGGGTCACAGTGTACTAATGACAGTGATGTGTTTATGGGTCAGTCCTTCCTAGGGTCACAGTGTACTAATGACAGTGACGTGTTTATGGGTCAGTCCTTCCTAGGGTCACAGTGTACTAATGACAGTGATGTGTTTATGGGTCAGTCCTTCCTAGGGTCACTGTGTACTAATGACAGTGAGGTGTTTATGGGTCAGTCCTTCCTAGGGTCACAGTGTACTAATGACAGTGATGTGTTTATGGGTCAGTCCTTCCTAGGGTCACAGTGTACTAATGACAGTGAGGTGTTTATGGGTCAGTCCTTCCTATGGTCACAGTGTACTAATGACAGTGATGTGTTTATGGGTCAGTCCTTCCTAGGGTCACAGTGTACTAATGACAGTGATGTGTTTATGGGTCAGTCCTTCCTAGGGTCACAGTGTACTAATGACAGTGATGTGTTTATGGGTCAGTCCTTCCTAGGGTCACTGTGTACTAATGACAGTGAGGTGTTTATGGGTCAGTCCTTCCTAGGGTCACAGTGTACTAATGACAGTGATGTGTTTATGGGTCAGTCCTTCCTAGGGTCACAGTGTACTAATGACAGTGAGGTGTTTATGGGTCAGTCCTTCCTAGGGTCACAGTGTAATAATGACAGTGAGGTGTTTATGGGTCAGTCCTTCCTAGGGTCACAGTGTAATAATGACAGTGAGGTGTTTATGGGTCAGTCCTTCCTAGGGTCACAGTGTACTAATGACAGTGATGTGTTTATGGGTCAGTCCTTCCTAGGGTCACAGTGTATTAATGACAGTGAGGTGTTTATGGGTCAGTCCTTCCTAGGGTCACAGTGTATTAATGACAGTGACATGTTTATTGGTCAGCCCTTCCTAGGGTCACAGTGTAATAATGACAGTGAGGTGTTTATGGGTCAGTCCTTCCTAGGGTCACAGTGTACTAATGATAGTGAGGTGTTTATGGGTCAGTCCTTCCTAGGGTCACAGTGTAATAATGACAGTGAGGTGTTTATGGGTCAGTCCTTCCTAGGGTCACAGTGTAATAATGACAGTGAGGTGTTTATGGGTCAGTCCTTCCTAGGGTCACAGTGTACTAATGACAGTGATGTGTTTATGGGTCAGTCCTTCCTAGGGTCACAGTGTATTAATGACAGTGAGGTGTTTATGGGTCAGTCCATCCTAGGGTCACAGTGTATTAATGACAGTGACATGTTTATTGGTCAGCCCTTCCTAGGGTCACAGTGTAATAATGACAGTGAGGTGTTTATGGGTCAGTCCTTCCTAGGGTCACAGTGTAATAATGACAGTGAGGTGTTTATGGGTCAGTCCTTCCTAGGGTCACAGTGTAATAATGACAGTGAGGTGTTTATGGGTCAGTCCTTCCTAGGGTCACGGTGTAATAATGACAGTGAGGTGTTTATGGGTCAGTCCTTCCTAGGGTCACAGTGTACTAATGACAGTGACGTGTTTATGGGTCAGTCCTTCCTAGGGTCACAGTGTACTAATGACAGTGATGTGTTTATGGGTCAGTCCTTCCTAGGGTCACAGTGTACTAATGACAGTGACGTGTTTATGGGTCAGTCCTTCCTAGGGTCACAGTGTACTAATGACAGTGATGTGTTTATGGGTCAGTCCTTCCTAGGGTCACAGTGTACTAATGACAGTGATGTGTTTATGGGTCAGTCCTTCCTAGGGTCACAGTGTATTAATGACAGTGAGGTGTTTATGGGTCAGTCCTTCCTAGGGTCACAGTGTATTAATGACAGTGACATGTTTATTGGTCAGCCCTTCCTAGGGTCACAGTGTAATAATGACAGTGAGGTGTTTATGGGTCAGTCCTTCCTAGGGTCACAGTGTAATAATGACAGTGAGGTGTTTATGGGTCAGTCCTTCCTAGGGTCACAGTGTAATAATGACAGTGAGGTGTTTATGGGTCAGTCCTTCCTAGGGTCACGGTGTAATAATGACAGTGAGGTGTTTATGGGTCAGTCCTTCCTAGGGTCACAGTGTACTAATGACAGTGATGTGTTTATGGGTCAGTCCTTCCTAGGGTCACAGTGTACTAATGACAGTGACGTGTTTATGGGTCAGTCCTTCCTAGGGTCACAGTGTACTAATGACAGTGATGTGTTTATGGGTCAGTCCTTCCTAGGGTCACTGTGTACTAATGACAGTGAGGTGTTTATGGGTCAGTCCTTCCTAGGGTCACAGTGTACTAATGACAGTGATGTGTTTATGGGTCAGTCCTTCCTAGGGTCACAGTGTACTAATGACAGTGAGGTGTTTATGGGTCAGTCCTTCCTAGGGTCACAGTGTAATAATGACAGTGAGGTGTTTATGGGTCAGTCCTTCCTAGGGTCACAGTGTAATAATGACAGTGAGGTGTTTATGGGTCAGTCCTTCCTAGGGTCACAGTGTACTAATGACAGTGATGTGTTTATGGGTCAGTCCTTCCTAGGGTCACAGTGTATTAATGACAGTGAGGTGTTTATGGGTCAGTCCTTCCTAGGGTCACAGTGTATTAATGACAGTGACATGTTTATTGGTCAGCCTTCCTAGGGTCACAGTGTAATAATGACAGTGAGGTGTTTATGGGTCAGTCCTTCCTAGGGTCACAGTGTACTAATGATAGTGAGGTGTTTATGGGTCAGTCCTTCCTAGGGTCACAGTGTAATAATGACAGTGAGGTGTTTATGGGTCAGTCCTTCCTAGGGTCACAGTGTAATAATGACAGTGAGGTGTTTATGGGTCAGTCCTTCCTAGGGTCACAGTGTATTAATGACAGTGAGGTGTTTATGGGTCAGCCCTTCCTAGGGTCACAGTGTAATAATGACAGTGAGGTGTTTATGGGTCAGTCCTTCCTAGGGTCACAGTGTAATAATGACAGTGAGGTGTTTATGGGTCAGTCCTTCCTAGGGTCACAGTGTAATAATGACAGTGAGGCGTTTATGGGTCAGTCCTTCCTAGGGTCACAGTGTAATAATGACAGTGACGTGTTTATGGGTCAGTCCTTCCTAGGGTCACAGTGTAATAATGACAGTGAGGTGTTTATGGGTCAGTCCTTCCTAGGGTCACAGTGTATTAATGACAGTGACAAGTTTATGGGTCAGTCCTTCCTAGGGTCACAGTGTAATAATGACAGTGAGGTGTTTATGGGTCAGTCCTTCCTAGGGTCACAGTGTAATAATGACAGTGAGGTGTTTATGGGTCAGTCCTTCCTAGGGTCACAGTGTAATAATGACAGTGACGTGTTTATGGGTCAGTCCTTCCTAGGGTCACAGTGTAATAATGACAGTGAGGTGTTTATGGGTCAGTCCTTCCTAGGGTCACAGTGTAATAATGACAGTGACGTGTTTATGGGTCAGTCCTTCCTAGGGTCACAGTGTACTAATGACCGTGACGTGTTTATGGGTCAGTCCTTCCTAGGGTCACAGTGTACTGACAGTGACGTGTTTATGGGTCAGTCCTTCCTAGGGTCACAGTGTACTAATGACCGTGACGTGTTTATGGGTCAGTCCTTCCTAGGGTCACAGTGTAATAATGACAGTGACGTGTTTATGGGTCAGTCCTTCCTAGGGTCACAGTGTACTAATGACAGTGACGTGTTTATGGGTCAGTCCTTCCTAGGGTCACAGTGTATTAATGACCGTGACGTGTTTATGGGTCAGTCCTTCCTAGGGTCACAGTGTACTAATGACAGTGACGTGTTTATGGGTCAGTCCTTCCTAGGGTCACAGTGTAATAATGACAGTGACGTGTTTATGGGTCCTTTTTTTCCCTTAAAGAACGATAATACATCTCCTCTTCAATAAATATGTTTTTAGGATGTGTGTGGCCCCTACGTTTTCCTACTCTTTGCCATCCTGCTTTTGGGATTCCTGATCTTTACCTATTTCCGTGTTCCTGAGACGCGAGGGAAGTCCTTTGATGAAATCTCTCACGCATTTCGTGGAAGGAATCTTTCTCTGCTGGACATGGAAGTGAAGACCAGTACGGAGCTGGACAGTCTGGGTGGTGGAGGAGAGGACGAGTGAAGGTGGACCATAGATTTGGGATACACCTCCATGGACTGATAGTAGGAGAGATACTCTCTACCATTATGCAATTCAACACATTCATTGGCCCCAGTCCTCACCTCTTAACGCTTTGAGGACATAGAGAGCAGGAGCTGGGGCAGGAGACCAGTGGGTGGTAGAATTTGGGTGTACATCATGAGTGAATTGTTACACATTAAGTATATATTATTTTATATATAAAAGGTATATTTTTGTTGCTGTGTAATTAAAATGAAATATATAACTTTCCAAGTGTCTAATCAGTCTTACAGTGCAAACCAGAAATAGAGAGGGGGCGCTAGCAAGACATCAGGAGTGCATACTCACTGAGTGGAGGACAGTCCAATGGATAAATCACAGCAGACATGAGGGCTGGTGGCATTGGACATATTAATTGATGGATCACAATTGTTCGTATAGAGAATAACAAATGAATGTTGTTCAGTCACTGTATAAATAACGTTATAATGTTCCATCATGTCTGGGGTCTCTCAGTGTATGACACATGCATATTAACCATTCAAAGCCGTTTATTTACATATGAAGCAAGAGATGCCACAGACGTCATTTTTCTCTTATTTTATGCATTTGTTGCGATTCTGCCAACATAATGTAGAGATCACGGGTATATTCTCTGCATTCACACGGTATATACAATGTTAAGGTCCCAGGGTTTCAGCCTTTATTGGTGTCTGATAAGGATGTGCCAACAGTGGGGTTTGGAGGAGTATGGGCAGCATTGGCTACATCCATATTACAGGTCAGCAGAGACAAAGCCATATAAACCAACTGGTGTGGTGATAAGTCGGGAGTGGCACAGTGGGTGAACATCTATCCACCTTGGAAAAATGATGAGCTGACCCTGCCAGGAACCAGCAGTTGGTTCATGAGTGACTAGTATGGAGTTACATCTATTGGGATGGGTCAGTGGCGCAGACTCATACGAGGCAACAGTAATTACCCCATCAAAATACACCAGGCAGGGAGTCCGGTGACCTCTCTAGAACTGGAAGCCCTTCCCCATATCTCCAGTAGGAATGAACAGCAGAGGGTGGTCTGTAGGGTCCTGCACAGCCTGCTGCATACCCCCTCCAATTAGTCACTGCCTTTAGATACAGAATCAAAGTAAAACTACATGAATGAGAAAATTGACATTGTGTCTTTCTTAGAATAATGTATAGCCCCTTTATTGTTAAGAAAAAGACTCTTTATAGGGCCCGGCCCCCATTTTTGTAGAATATAGATGACCATCTCTCCGTGTGACTGAATATTATGAGGAATATAAAGCTTTATCCTCCCCGCTATGCAGGTGGACGTGTCAGTATAGTAACGATGCCGATCCCGTTAGTTCATCATACATGTCACTTATGGAAGGGTAATAACCCCTGCAGCTCACACAACAACGCAGACTATAACATGCAATACGAATTAAAAGACTTCCCATCCCACTAGGTTTAATCCCTTTGTGACATGACCTTTTGACCTTGTCTTTCTCTTGGTGACATGAGCTGTTTTGACATTTCTGGGGTGTTTGTGTTTAGCTGTAATTTTCTTCTCACATACTGTACCCCCACAAATTATATATTGTTTTTATCGTCAGAAGGGCTTTTTTTTTTTTTAGACACCATTATGTTTATCATAATTTACTACAATCATAAAATATGATTAGGGTTATGAAAAAAACCCTTTTTTTAACTTTGACCTAAAATATAATTTACACAATACACAAGTACAATCGGTAAAAAAAAAAAATATCCCTCAAAACTTCTGATTGGATGGCAGAGTGAGCCAATCAGCATGTCAGGTGAATGGCACTTACCAGGAACCAAGCAAATACTTCCCAAACACGGCACGCAATTCATCATGGAGGTCTGTTGGCGAGGTTAGGGCTTCACAGTCTCATCCAGAGCTAGGGCTCACACACAGGGCACCAGTAGAAGAGTGTTTGATGTAGTAGTGTGAGATGCTGACACAGGATCGGTCAATAGGCAGGCAGAGAGGTGAAGCTAGCCCTTTAAACTCAGACCCCCATAAAAACCAACTTCCTGCCAAAAAGCACTACGGCGGGTTAGCTAATGTCCAACTGTGTTCACTTTTGCCCCTTTGGCTTGTCTTGGATTCTCATCTGCTCTGCTTGTTTTCATGCTGCCATTTTGTCTGGAAACCGTTGCCTTTCACACAGTCCACAACTCATTGTGTGTTGGTCCTTTTTATTATCATTCAATAAACTGAGAAACTTAGCTGAATTACTGGTACCATTTTTCCAATCTAATTCTAGGTAATTAAAATCCCCCATAATACTACACCCTATTTGCATTAGTGACTGTAATTCTTCAAGTTCACCAATATTTGGTGGTTTATAACTAATACCCAGTAATCATTTCTGGCCAGTTCTATCTTCCCCCACAATGCTTCCACATGTTCAATACGGTCATATGAAATATTACACAAATTGGCACGCAACAGAACAAACGAAAATAGATCCATTGACATCTTAAATATATATTTTATTAAATCACAGATGAAACAAGCGCACCTTGATATATAGAAAGCTTAAAAACAAAAAAGGACATCTGATAAAACCAGTAATATAAATAAAGTGGCCTCATCTGACACTGGGGATCCCACTGCAAGTCCCTCAGTAGAGCTCATTGCAGGGGGCCGCGATGACCTGTTACATGCAGGACCGTCTGTCGTCCTGCAGGTTTTTGATGTAAAATGTAGCCAATGCTCACTTTGAGTGAGGCCACTCCTTGAGGTGGGATCCACACACCGCTCATCACAGGGAGCCGCGACAGTCTGTTTAATACAGGACATACTATGCCGTTGTACTAGCCTCTAGGCAGTAAAAAGTAGAACGGCATAGAATGTTTTACAAGTGAGAAGGGGTTAAACACGCCGTCTAGCCATCCTCTCTCCAAGCACACAAGCCCCTCTAGCATTCTGGTGCAATCCATCCCGACTGTAGAGATTGTACCCAAAGCCCTCCTTCCAATAAGACTTCAGTCATGCGTTAATCCCCTCAAGTCTTTCTGGTGTAGCAGATGCTAGTTAGTATCCAATACCTTGGAGGTCCTAATCTTACCTTTCAGTACTCTGTCACTGGTGCCAATATGGACCAAGACGGCTGGATTCTCTCCAGCTGTACCCAATAATCTGCACCATGCCAAACCCAGGAGACAGCAAAGCATTCGGTAGATTATCTACTCTTAACCCTTTAAGGACCAGGGATTTTCCTGGGCCAAGGACCAGAGCGTTTTTACATTTTTAATACGCGGTTTTTGAAACATAATTTTCCTCTCTCTCATTTAACGCACACATACAAGTTATATGTTGTTTTTTAGAGGACAGTTAGAGCTTTCTTTTGATACCCTATACATACAAATTTACATTTTAGTATTAAAAAATACATATAAGAGGAAATTTTTATTATTTTCCCAATAATAAGCTACATAACTAGTGCAACACTAACCCACTTATCCCCCCTAATTAACTAACTAATAAAAAAGAAATATATTGGTTCTCAAACCCCCCATAACAAAAAAAGACAGAAAAAAAACACTGAAGCGTGCGATGTCAGATCAGTAAAAATCATGCAACAGGCATGCAGGGGTTACATTTTATTAAATAAATATATTAAAATTACCTTTATTTATTAAAAAAAACTTTATAAATTGTAAAAATAAAAAAAATCTGTTAAAAAAAAAACTAAATGAGGGCCATAAAGTGGAAGGAAACTGATCACAGTTAAAATCTGATCAGCAATGAAAGGGTTAAAAAAAAATTTTTAACCTGTGTGTATGTAATTAATTTATTTTTACTTACAGGGCACTCTCTGTGCTTCACTATAAGAACGTGAAGCACAGAGTGAATTAGAATTAGAGAGTGAATGTGTGAACACATTGACTTTGCATGTTATCGCGGTGATCGAGTGATCACCGCGGTCACATGCCCGGAAATTGACCGATCGGGTCCAGGAGCTTTGCCTCGGGTGCGAGGCTTAGTCCTGGACCCGTTGCAGACTAGCTGGCGGTGCCCACGGAGCGCACCGCCGGCTAGACTGCATGACTAGTTAACTCGTCATAAGGTCGGGAAGGGGTTAATAGCGTTCCCGACCACCACAACACTGGCTGGGATACACTAGCTTCTGGATCCCCCCTCTGCTAGAGGAGCTGTCACCCCAGCTGATAGAACAATCTTCTGGGTCTGGTTCCTCAACATTAAACAAGCACATTTGTTTGGATGGAGAAACTCAGCACTGGCTATCCTCTGCGATCTCCTCACTCATTGTAAGGTCACCCAGCTAAGTTCTGCTCTGACAGCTGCATGCGAGGGTCTCTCACTGCTTGCACAGAGAGCTAAGGTCCCCTGCTGATCCCATCCAAAAACATGGCCCTCGCATTCGGCTGTCAGAGTGGTGTGAGCCCCCGCTCTGACTGTGCGCATGATGACAACCAGGAACTGCCGTGTCTAGCATGTGAGCAGTTAGCAAACCTGTGTGTATCTATTAAGATACACGTCTGGTTTACTTACAAGTCCCGGGACATGTTTTTCCTTGATGGAAGCAAGTTGGAACCTCCCTTTAAAAATGTAAAAACTGAATTTACGTTTGTTTATCCAACTCCTGTGCTGCATTAACTGTTGAAAATGCTCAAACTGAGTGTCCAATAACTAATATGTATTGCAAACTCAGGACAAATATTACCATTTATTAGCTTTTATAATAAGTTATATGACCAGAATTATGGTCTTTAAAGAAAGACCTTAATGCTGGAAAGAAAATGTGTTTTTAAGTAAATGAGGATTATCACTGCTAAACACAAACACCACAGAAATGTTAAGACTGCCATTGTCATGGAGGGAGTTAAACACCTGTTGTCCGGTTTTGGGATGGCTGGGACACAGCTCCAACCACCAACCTACCAAACTCCGCCCCCCCCCCTGCCATGTAACACCCTGGAGCACAGACCATCCCACCACAGAACTCCACCCCCCCCTCCCCACGTAACACCCTGGAGGACAGACCATCCCACCACCCTCCAACCCCCCCTTGTAACAGACCATCCCACCACAGAACCTACCAAACTCCATCCCCCCCCCCCCCTCCCCATGTAACACCCTGGAGCGCAGACCATCCCACCACAGAACCACCACCCTTCCCATGTAACACCCTAGAGCGCAGACCATCCCACCACAGAACCACCACCCTTCCCATGTAACACTCTGGAACGCAGACCATCCCACCACAGAACCAAACCACCAACCTCCACCCTTCCCATGTAACACTCTGGAGCGCAGACCATCCCACCACAGAACCACCAACCTCCACCCTTCCCATGTAACACTCTGGAGCGCAGACCATCCCACCACAGAACCACCAACCTCCACCCTTCCCATGTAACACTCTGGAGCGCAGACCATCCTACCATAGAACCACCAACCTCCACCCTTCCCATGTAACACTCTGGAGCGCAGACTAAACACAGGACACAGGATTGTCATTTCATCTTTACTGTAGCAGTTTGTGCAATACAGAAACCAAAATATCCCCAAAAAGTGCAAATCCTCCAGCACGCTGTGTGAGGAAGGGTCTGCGCCCCTCATTATATGTGATTCATGTGTTCCAAACAATCCCGTGCAGCTCTAAGAAGGATCAGACACCTAGAGGTGGAAAAACAAAGTACGTTATGACCCGGGGAGGTGCAGGATTCAGTAACTCCTCAGCCGTCACCTCTATACATACCTGTACCACTAATACAGATGTCATGTGTCAGTGACCGGGTCACTCTGGAGAAGGCAAATCCACTGCCCTGGGCTCCATTGCTGCAGTCTGGAAAAACAAAACCACAAGCAGACATGGGACATAATCCATGATCACAAGACTCATATCGGAGGGGCTGCAGCAGAGTTATCAGTAGATGGATATTATTGCCATGCCAACATTATAGGAACTATGCGGCACTACTATACACTGATGGGAGTTCCCCTAGGAAGGATGCCATTAATCACCAGTCTCCTGAGTGCACATCAGGAGAGGCGATCAGGCAGGCCAGGGGGCCGATACCAGGAGAGGCGCTCAGGCAGGCCAGGGGGCCGATACCAGGAGAGGCGCTCAGGCAGGCCAGGGGCCCGATACCAGGAGGGGCGCTCAGGCAGGCCAGGGGCCCGATACCAGGAGGGGCGCTCAGGCAGGCCAGGGGCCCGATACCAGGAGGGGCGCTCAGGCAGGCCAGGGGCCCGATACCAGGAGGGGCGCTCAGGCAGGCCAGGGGCCCGATACCAGGAGAGGCGCTCAGGCAGGCCAGGGGCCCGATACCAGGAGAGGCGCTCAGGCAGGCCAGGGGCCCGATACCAGGAGAGGCGCTCAGGCAGGCCAGGGGCCCGATACCAGGAGAGGCGCTCAGGCAGGCCAGGGGCCCGATACCAGGAGAGGCGCTCAGGCAGGCCAGGGGCCCGATACCAGGAGAGGCGCTCAGGCAGGCCAGGGGCCCGATACCAGGAGAGGCGCTCAGGCAGGCCAGGGGCCCGATACCAGGAGAGGCAAAGCCAATTTTCTCTGTAGAGTGGTCTGACTGCACATTATCAGGACTGGCTCAGACAGTGCGGAGTTTCTATGTAGAGTGGTCTGACTGCACATTATCAGGACCGGCTCAGACAGTGCGGCGTTTCTATGTAGAATGGTCTGACTGCACATTATCAGGACCGGCTCAGACAGTGCGGAGTTTCTCTGTAGAGTGGTCTGACTGCACATTATCAGGACTGGCTCAGACAGTGCGGAGTTTCTATGTAGAGTGGTCTGACTGCACATTATCAGGACCGGCTCAGACAGTGCGGAGTTTCTATGTAGAATGGTCTGACTGCACATTATCAGGACCGGCTCAGACAGTGCGGCGTTTCTATGTAGAGTGGTCTGACTGCACATTATCAGGACCGGCTCAGACAGTGCGGCGTTTCTATGTAGAATGGTCTGACTGCACATTATCAGGACCGGCTCAGACAGTGCTTGGTTGGTTACCGGAGAAGGTGTGCCAGCAGCCTCTATAGGTATAGCAGTAGGGGAAGCAGGGGAGCTCCCGTCTGTTGGACCATTGGTGGACTCCGTCTGGGTTTTTCCTTCATCCTGAGAAAGAATAAAGGTTATAACGTGTACTGAATGTTCCCTCCAGTAACCCCATCACTTCTGGCCTGACCTGTGGAGAGACTGGCCCTGCTGCGCCTTGGCGTCTGCGACGCTGGAAATATGGGCGGTTGCGCTGACGCTGAGGTTCTGGACGGGGTCCCCCGTTTGAGGTAGGTTTGATTTCTCCGTCACCCCCTTCAGTGTTCTGCTGTGGTGGGGGTTGCGGGCGAATAGGTCTGCGGGACAGGAGTGGGTAAGTGGTTTTCCTTCATAAAGCCCCCAACCATTACAAGAGGCCAGGCTGACCTGCGAAATCTTTGTCGGAACCTGCGGGGGGTGGCCCTCTGCTGGTCATCTCCTGGCTGTGCATCAGAGCCCTGGACAGCAGGGTCTTTCACTTCCACTTTGTCTGGATCCTACATATATACAGTGAGAATCAGACTATACTGGCTGGAGGCAAAAGGTGGAAAGACATTCGCAGGGCCCAAATACCTCCCCCTGTCCCTGCATCAGACTGAGCACATGGGTCATTAAGTGTCAGAGCTGACCTCACAATGTAGCCAGCGGGGAGAACAGATCATGTTTGGACAACACTTGGCTGAACGTTGAATGATTAGTGTCTGGAGCTGCTGGGGAGAGCAATGCATCTGGCTACAGGAAAAAACACCCAATTACAAAGAGTATCCCTTATCCAAAATGATTGGGACCATGAATGAGATGTATTAAAGCCTCTTCACATAGAGGGAAATCAAGCACCGCCCCCGCATAGAGGGAAATCAAGCACCGCCCCCGCATAGAGATAATAAGTGACTGTTACCCTTTGTAGGTGTGGGGGAGTCTGAGCATGCATGAAAAGACTATCACAGATTAAGGGGGCTGACACTGAATAAACTCTTTTAAGTTTGCATTCTGTATGTGGAATTTGCAATTTCTGAGAAAATCCAATTTGAGGATAACTGATTTGTGGATAAGGGATACTGAACATGTACTTCCATCCAAACTGTGCCAAGGGGACAGGCAGCCATGATGTCATTAAAATGGACACTAGTATTTCAAACCCGAGGGTGAGTACCACTGACCTCTGCACTCTGGTCCTGAGTGGCTGGCCTCGGGCCCCTTCCAAACCTCCTCCGGAAGAAGAATGGTGGGGGGCGTCTTCTCTGGGTAGGTCTTTGCTGGGGTGAGGAGTCATCTGTTCTTTCACCTTCGCTCACCTGCTCCCCGGTGACCCCCTCGCCTCCAGACTCCCCTGCATTCTCTCCTCGTGGGCGATAGAAGCGACGGCGGAACCGCCTCCTGTTTGGTGCAAATCTACTTCCTTTCACCGGTACGCCACCAGGGCCGGTCACATTGGCTGCTTCAGCACCCTGGAAATGAGTGTTTAAGTCATAAGAACAGGCTGACCCCCGAGTCAAAGGTCGGCCCCAGCAAAGCCCCCAGACACTGCTCTCCCAGGCCAGGCAGCAAACCCTCACCTTCTCTCCTTCCACAACATCAAACTCTACAGTCTCTCCATCCCCAACACTGCGCAGAAACTTGCGGGGATTATTCCTTTTTATGGCAGTCTGGGAGGGATAGAAACACTTTAGCTTTGTAAACAAGACCGAGGTTACAGCAGTGATCAGACTGGCTGAGAGACATGGGATTTAATATACTGGCTCATCAAATGTGTTTTAACACCTTCGCGACAATGGACGTGTCAGGCACGTCCTGCGGTGAATCAAGCGGTTTTCGCAATCAGCCTTAACTGTGCTGGTCTATTGCCTCGACATCGAGGCAATAGCCAGCACCGAAATTTCTTTTCTGGGGCACCCACGATCGCCCCACGGAGCGATCGTTGGAGCCATTTTGACGGAGCAGCATGCCCTCTGGTGGTCTGAGCTTCGGAAGTGAAAGTAAATTCACTTCCGTCACTCTGAATATGCTACTTGACTGCCCCTAGTGGTAGTTAATTAGCATAGCAATGTAAAAAAAAAAAAACTGGTTATATACTTAGATTAGCCTATAGGGTTAAAATTAAATAATTTTTAACATAAGGGATAGGGTTAAAATTAAATAAAAATATATTAAGGGATGGCATAAGGGTTAGAGTTGGGGTTAAATTTAGTGTTAAGGTTAAATTTTGGGTTGGGGTCAAAAGGTCAATATAGGAAAAAAACAACATTTAGAAACTAGTCGGGGTCTTTTTTAATGATTGTATTTGTGTAAATTATATTTTAGGTGAAAGTTAGAAAAATGTTTTTTTTTTTTACATTTTTCATCATATTTTATGATTTTTTTGTAGTAAATTATAAGATATGATGAACATAATGGTATCTAATGAAAGCCCTTCTTATGATAAAAACAACATATAAGTTGTGTGGGTACAGTATCTGAGAAAGAAGAAAATTGCAGCTAAACACAAACACCCCAGAAAGGTCAAAACAGCCATTGTCACCAAGGGAAAGTCAAGGTGAAAATGTCTTGTCACTAAGGGGTTAAACGAAAGCTAACTACTATAGGGATACATATCAGACTGATGAGCCCCCCCCCTCGACCCTCTCCACCCATGTGATTACCTGATGGACAAAGACATCTTCCTTGGTGTCATTCCTTTGGAGACAAGATTGAAAATGCAGTTTAAATAACCATTTTCCTTCCTCCCGCCATTTGGAGTAAATAAAAAAGTTCTGTTTAATTGAAAAATTTGAAATGTAACATTTGAACCTCTTCTTGAGGAGACTGTATGTCATGTTTACTTCAAAATAGCTCTATCGGGGACAATTGGGTTGTTTAGCCGAGTGCGCCCCACATACAGCCAGTTTACCCTCCTCTCCCTCCCGAGTGCCCCCCATACAGCCAGTTTACCCTCCTCTCCCTCCCGAGTGCCCCCCCTCCCATACAGCCAGTTTACCCTCCTCTCCCTCCCGAGTGCCCCCCCTCCCATACAGCCAGTTTACCCTCCTCTCCCTCCCGAGTGCCCCCCCTCCCATACAGCCAGTTTACCCTCTCCCCCCCCTTGAGTGCCCCCCCCTCCCATACAGCCAGTTTACCCTCTTCCCCCCCCCTTGAGTGCCCCCCCTCCCATACAGCCAGTTTACCCTCTCCCCCCGCCTTGAGTGCCCCTCCCATACAGCCAGTTTACCCTCTCCCTCCCGAGTGCCCCTCCCATACAGCCAGTTTACCCTCTCCCTCCCGAGTGCCCCTCCCATACAGCCAGTTTACCCTCTCCCTCCCGAGTGCCCCCCCTCCCATACAGCCAGTTTACCCTCTCCCACCCGAGTGCCCCCCCTCCCATACAGCCAGTTTACCCTCTCCCACCCGAGTGCCCCTCCCATACAGCCAGTTTACCCTCCTCACCCTCCCGAGTGCCCCCCCTCCCATACAGCCAGTTTACCCTCTCCCTCCCGAGTGCTGAGCAGAAGTCCTACTTCCTGTACAGTTGGTTAAAGTGCTCCCATCCCTGGCTTCCTGCGGATGGTTTAAGATGATTGATCAGAGTTGTTCATACCTGTTAATAAATCCGTAGCCATTCCGGACATTAAACCATTTCACAGTGCCATGGACTTGAGTGGCTGAGAGAGGGGGAAAACAAGTGGCAAATGAGGTTCAATATATTTGACAAATGCAAAGTTATGCATTATGGGAAAAATAATAAAGCAACATATAGTTTAAATGGTTTTTCCCTGGGAAAAACTACTAATGAAAAGGATTTAGGAATCATTGTAGATAACAGACTTAGCAGTAGTGCCCAATGCCAGTCAGCAGCTGCAAGGGCCAATAAGATATTGGCATGTATAAAACGAGGTATAGATTCACGGGAGGAGGATATCATCTTGCCTCTTTACAAATCAATGGTAAGACCTCACCTTGAATATGCAGTACAGTTCTGGGCACCAGTCCTTAAAAACTACATTATGGAACAAGAAAAAGTGCAAAGGAGGGCTACAAAATTAATAAGGGGATTGGAGGATCTTAGTTATGAAGGCTTAAAAAGTTGCATTAATATATATATGTAAGAAAAAAGGCATCTTAGAGGGGATATGATAACATTATATAAATATGTGCAGGGCCAATATAAGGAGCTCTCCAGGGACCTGTTCATTAACAGAAAGGTACAAAGAACAAGAGGTCACCCCCTGAGACTGGAAGAGCAAAGATTTCATAGACAGCAAAGGAAGGGATTCTTTACGGTAAGGACAATAAAGTTATGGAACTCACTGCCAAGAGAGGTAGTGCTATCAACCACAATAGATGCATTTACACATGGTCTGGATGTTATTTCAAGAAACAAGTAGCGTTACAATGATCCCATTTATTGGCCAAGTTTGATTGCAAGCTTTCCAGACCAAGTTGCTAGGTCCCTTCTTCAGGCAACATGAGGCTTAAACCAAATTCCTAATTACAAAACAGTTAACAGCTTTTAAAAAAAAATGGCAAGAAAAAAAAATAGGTTATTGAAGAATGTTCTCAGCAGTAAATCAGTCAGTACTACAGATCCAACAGATAAAATCAGTTCAGTCAGAGCATCTCTGATCCCTCCATTCTCTGGTTAGGGGGTCCAAAAAACCATTAGACACATGCCAGATCCATGAAGGTGTCAAATGTTTGTAGTATGAGATAAGTCCACTGCAGCAATGCAGGGCTTGGAAAGAGATCATTAGTCTGGTTATATCTGGAGATACATTATTCACTGTCTCTATACTGGCCTTAATGCTGGGGGAACTTAGTTAGCCAATAATTGGTATCATTTTAACCACACTTGCTTCCTATTTTTCCACGGCTAACATGATCCTTACTACTCCTTTCAGGACATACAGGGCTAGTTAATCTTCTTAAAAGAAGAAAAACTACCACAACTAGAGGACATAGTCTTAAATTAGAGGAGCAACGATTTAAAAGTAATATCAGGAAGTATTACTTTACTGAGAGGGTAGTGGATGCATGGAATAGTCTTCCAGTAGAAGTGGTAGAGGTTAATACAGTGAGGGAGTTTAAGCATGCATGGGATAGGTATAAGGCTATCCTAGATATAATATAAGGCCAGTGACTAATGATAGTATTACATTACTGAGAGGGTAGTGGATGTATGGAATAGTCTTCCAGTAGAAGTGGTAGAGGTTAATACAGTGAAGGAGTTTAAGCATGCATGGGATAGGTATAAGGCTATCCTAGATATAAGATAAGGTGAGGGACTAATGAAAGTATTACATTACTGAGAGGGTAGTGGATGTATGGAATAGTCTTCCAGTAGAAGTGGTAGAGGTTAATACAGTGAGGGAGTTTAAGCATGCATGGGATAGGTATAAGGCTATCCTAGATATAAGATAAGGCCAGGGACTAATGGAAGTATTACATTACTGAGAGGGTAGTGGATGTATGGAATAGTCTTCCAGTAGAAGTGGTAGAGGTTAATACAGTGAAGGAGTTTAAGCATGCGTGGGATAGGTATAAGGCTATCCTAGATATAAGATAAGGTGAGGGACTAATGAAAGTATTACTTTACTGAGAGGGTAGTGGATGTATGGAATAGTCTTCCAGTAGAAGTGGTAGAGGTTAATACAGTGAAGGAGTTTAAGCATGCATGGGATAGGTATAAGGCTATCCTAGATATAAGATAAGGGCAGGGACTAATGAAAGTATTACATTACTGAGAGGGTAGTGGATGTATGGAATAGTCTTCCAGTAGAAGTGGTAGAGGTCAACACAGTCAAGGATTTTAAGCATGCGTGGGATAGACACAAGGCTATCCTAGCTATAAGTCCGGGAACGGGGGACTAATAAAAGTACTCAAAAAATTGGGCAGACTAGATGGACCGAATGGTTCTTATCTGTCAACACATTCTATGTTTCTATTAATAGAACAAACATTTACAGAGCTTCTTGACCCAAGGAGCAATCTGATTGACGTTGAGTCAAGAGGAATTTTGCCCCTGCCTTTTTTTTTTTGCTTCTTTTGGACCAAAAGCAGGAATCCTGGGTAGAAGGGTTGATGGACCTTACTGCGAGAGATGTTACATTTCTAACATGTGTATTGTGCAGGATAGATCTGCATATATGGATATCCCCAATCGAGTGTCTTGTGTATAACCCACTCACACTATACCCCAGAATAATTCTCCACATCCCCCTAACCCAGGGCTTGACAAATACCGGGTGCCAGGTCACCATGGAGACTAGAATCTGGTGCCCAGACCTTGCAGCTACCTTGTCCCACAGTCTGCTGCTCGTTACCTACCGAGCAGATAACGAGCAGTGTGTGGGAGGAGCAGCACAGAGCAGACGGCAGATTACTCCTCCCCCCGGCTTCCTGCTCCTCACCTTCAGGAGGAGGAGTCTCAGTGACCCCACCAAACCCCTAATGCAGGATCTAAATAGAGAGAGAGCCCAGCAGTAAGTAAATAGTGTGTATCAGCATGTGTGAATGTGTGTTAGCATGTATGTTTGGGTTCAGCACCTGTTTCTATGAATCCGAGTGACAGCAGGTATGTACACCCCAGAGTAATTCTCCCCATCCCCCTAACCCGGTCACAAACACACCCACCAGAGTAAACATTGCCCCATTACCACACATTCTAGGTAACTGTCCCCCCTCCACACAGTATACCAGGGAGATATGTGACAGATTAACTCTGCATCATCCCAGAAGGCATTTACTCTAGTTACATCTTACATCTAGTTATGATATATTATATATTCTATAGAACATATCTTAAATTCATCAGACATTGAAAAGGTAGCTCATTTTCTAAGTTCAATAATGTAGATTATAAAAAAAAAAAGTTAATATCTGTATCTAAAGGTTTCATTTAAAAAAATATCAGGTATGCAGCTTGTACTGAAAATCCCACTCAACATTTGGCTTGGCCCTGGGATAAAAAAATAAGTACCATTCAATGTGTGTGTACATGTATTACACAGGCGTCTGTACAGAGCAGATATATAATAATACCAGGTGAATGATAACTATACTTTCAGTGTGTGTGCATACATATATTACACAGGAGTCTGTACAGAGCAGATATATAATAATACCAGGTGAATGATAACTATACTTGCAATGTGTGCATACATGTATTACACAGGAGCCTGTACAGAGCAGACATATAATAATACCAGGTGAATGATAACTATACTTACAGTGTGTGCATGCATGTATTACACAGGAGTCTGTACAGAGCAGACATATAATAATACCAGGTGAATGATAACTATACTTGCAATGTGTGCATACATATATTACACAGGAGTCTGTACAGAGCAGACATATAATAATACCAGGTGAATGATAACTATACTTGCAGTGTGTGCATACATATATTACACAGGAGTCTGTACAGAGCAGACATATAATAATACCAGGTGAATGATAACTATACTTGCAGTGTGTGCGTACATGTATTACACAGGAGCCTGTACAGAGCAGACATATAATGATACCAGGTGAATGATAACTATACTTGCAATGTGTGCATACATATATTACACAGGAGCCTGTACAGAGCAGACATATAATAATACCAGGTGAATGATAACTATACTTGCAATGTGTGCATACATATATTACACAGGAGTCTGTACAGAGCAGACATATAATAATACCAGGTGAATGATAACTATACTTGCAGTGTGTGCATACATATATTACACAGGAGTCTGTACAGAGCAGACATATTATAATACCAGGTGAATGATAACTATACTTGCAATGTGTGTGTATACATATATTACACAGGAGTCTGTACAGAGCAGACATATAATACCAGGTGAATGATAACTATACTTGCAGTGTGTGCATACATGTATTACACAGGAGTCTGTACAGAGCAGATATATAATAATACCAGGTGAATTATAACTATACTTGCAGTGTGTGCATACATATATTACACAGGAGTCTGTACAGAGCAGACATATAATACCAGGTGAATGATAACTATACATGCAGTGTGTGCATACATATATTACACAGGAGTCTGTACAGAGCAGACATAATAATACCAGGTGAATGATAACTATACTTGCAATGTGTGCATACATATATTACACAGGAGTCTGTACAGGGAAGACATATAATAATACCAGGTGAATGATAACTATACTTGCAATGTGTGCATACATATATTACACAGGAGTCTGTACAGAGCACACATATAATAATACCAGGTGAATGATAACTATACTTGCAATGTGTGCACACATATATTACACAGGAGTCTGTACAGAGCAGATATATAATAATACCAGGTGAATGATAACTATACTTGCAGTGTGTGCATACATATATTACACAGGAGTCTGTACAGAGTAGACATATAATAATACCAGGTGAATGATAACTATACTTGCAGTGTGTGCATACATGTATTACACAGGAGTCTGTACAGAGTAGACATATAATAATACCAGGTGAATGATAACTATACTTGCAGTGTGTGCATACATATATTACACAGGAGTCTGTACAGAGCAGATATATAATAATACCAGGTGAATGATAACTATACTTGCAGTGTGTGCATACATATATTACACAGGAGTCTGTACAGAGTAGACATATAATAATACCAGGTGAATGATAACTATACTTGCAGTGTGTGCATACATATATTACACAGGCGTCTGTACAGAGCAGATATATAATAATACCAGGTGAATGATAACTATACTTGCAGTGTGTGCATACATATATTACACAGGAGTCTGTACAGAGTAGACATATAATAATACCAGGTGAATGATAACTATACTTGCAGTGTGTGCATACATGTATTACACAGGAGTCTGTACAGAGCAGACATATAATAATACCAGGTGAATGATAACTATACTTGCAATGTGTGCACACATATATTACACAGGAGTCTGTACAGAGCAGACATATAATAATACCAGGTGAATGATAACTATACTTGCAGTGTGTGCATACATATATTACACAGGAGTCTGTACAGAGCAGACATATAATAATACCAGGTGAATGATAACTATACTTGCAGTGTGTGCATACATATATTACACAGGAGTCTGTACAGAGTAGACATATAATAATACCAGGTGAATGATAACTATACTTGCAATGTGTGCATACATATATTACACAGGAGTCTGTACCGAGCAGACATATAATAATACTAGGTGAATGATAACTATACTTGCAATGTGTGCATACATATATTACACAGGAGTCTGTACAGAGCAGACATATAATAATACCAGGTGAATGATAACTATACTTGCAATGTGTGCATACATATATTACACAGGAGTCTGTACAGAGCAGACATATAATAATACCAGGTGAATGATAACTATACTTGCAGTGTGTGCATACATATATTACACAGGAGTCTGTACAGAGCAGACATATAATAATACCAGGTGAATGATAACTATACTTGCAGTGTGTGCATACATATATTACACAGGAGTCTGTACAGAGCAGACATATAATAATACCAGGTGAATGATAACTATACTTGCAGTGTGTGCATACATATATTACACAGGAGTCTGTACAGAGCAGACATATAATAATACCAGGTGAATGATAACTATACTTGCAGTGTGTGCATACATATATTACACAGGAGTCTGTACAGAGCAGACATATAATAATACCAGGTGAATGATAACTATACTTGCAGTGTGTGCATACATATATTACACAGGCGTCTGTATAGAGCAGACACATAATAGCAGGTGAATGATAACTATACTTGCAGTGTGTGCATACATTACACAGGAGTCTGTACAGAGCAGACATATAATAATACCAGGTGAATGATAACTATACTTGCAATGTGTGCATACATATATCAGGGCTTGACAAATTTATTTTGATTTTAGGAGCCAGACATTTTTTTTAGGAGCCAGACAATCACGCAAACATAAACACAATTCATAAACACACACGCCTACTTCACATATATACAAACACACATACTTTACATATACACATATACAAACACCTCACACACACATATATACAAACACACATACTTTACATATACACATATATACAAACACCTCACACACACACATATTTACAAACACCTCACACACACACATATTTACAAACACCTCACACACACACATATTTACAAACACCTCACACACACACATATTTACAAACACCTCACACACACATATATACAAACACCTCACACACACATATATACAAACACCTCACACACATATATATACAAACACCTCACACACATATATATACAAACACCTCACACACATATATATACAAACACCTCACACACATATATATACAAACACCTCACACACACATATATATACAAACACCTCACACACACATATATATATATATAAACACCTCACACACCCATATATACAAACCCCTCACACACACCTATTTTACAATACATACAAACACACACCCACCTCACACAGTCTTTTCTTGGGGGTTTCTTCTTGATGTGTCCCCCTCCCAGCTGCTTTACATCACTGCAGGGGAGGGGGACATTCACGCTGCAGCTCAACTCCGTTGGTCGGCGTGCTGAGTGCCAGGATGTCACGTGACGACACCCGGCACTCAGACACGCGTTGTGCGAGGGGGCGGAGCTTGCAGTCTGTGCCATCGGCCATCGGCACAGACTTTACCCCCTCGCGCTGCGGAAAAATCGGATGGCAGCGGCAAGGGGACCAGGAGGCTGACAGCACCCAGGCGCCAGGTCTAATTTCCTGGTCGCCATGGCGACCTGGCGCCTGGGGTTTGTCGAGCCCTGCATATATTACACAGGAGTCTGTCCAGAGCAGACATATAATAATACTAGGTGAATAATAACTATACTTGCAGTGTGTGCATACATATATTACACAGGAGTCTGTACAGAGCAGACATATAATGATACCAGGTGAATGATAACTATACTTGCAGTGTGTGCATACATATATTACACAGGAGCCTGTCCAGAGCAGACATATAATAATACCAGGTGAATGATAACTATACTTGCTGTGTGTGCATACATATATTACACAGGAGTCTGTACAGAGCAGACATATAATAATAGCAGGTGAATGATAACTATACTTGCAGTGTGTGCATACATATATTACACAGGAGTCTGTACAGAGCAGACATATAATAATACCAGGTGTATGATAACTATACTTGCAGTGTGTGCATACATATATTACACAGGAGGCTGTACAGAGCAGACATATAATGATACCAGGTGAATGATAACTATACTTGCAGTGTGTGCATACATATATTACACAGGAGCCTGTACAGAGCAGACATATAATAATACCAGGTGAATGATAACTATACTTGCAGTGTGTGCATACATATATTACACAGGAGTCTGTACAGAGCAGACATATAATAATACCAGGTGAATGATAACTATACTTGCAGTGTGTGCATACATATATTACACAGGCGTCTGTCCAGAGCAGACATACAATAATACCAGGTGAATGATAACTATACTTGCAGTTTGTGCATACATATATTACACAGGAGTCTGTACAGAGCAGACATATAATAATACCAGGTGAATGATAACTATACTTGCAGTGTGTGCATACATATATTACACAGGCGTCTGTCCAGAGCAGACACATATAATAGCAGGTGAATGATAACTATACTTGCAGTGTGTGCATACATATATTACACAGGAGCCTGTACAGAGCAGACATATAATAATACCAGGTGTATGATAACTATACTTGCAGTGTGTGCATACATATATTACACAGGAGGCTGTACAGAGCAGACATATAATGATACCAGGTGAATGATAACTATACTTGCAGTGTGTGCATACATATATTACACAGGAGTCTGTACAGAGCAGACATATAATAATACCAGGTGAATGATAACTATACTTGCAGTGTGTGCATACATATATTACACAGGAGTCTGTACAGAGCAGACATATAATAATACCAGGTGAATGATAACTATACTTGCAGTGTGTGCATACATATATTACACAGGAGTCTGTACAGAGCAGACACATATAATAGCAGGTGAATGATAACTATACTTGCAATGTGTGCATACATATATTACACAGGAGCCTGTACAGAGCAGACATATAATACCAGGTGAATGATAACTATACTTGCAGTGTGTGCATAAATATATTACACAGGAGCCTGTTCAGAGCAGACATATAATAATAATACCAGGTGAATGCCAACTATACCTGCAGTGTGTGCATACATATATTACACAGGAGTCTGTACATAGCAGACATAATACCAGGTGAATGATAACTATACTTGCAGTGTGTGCATACATATATTACACAGGAGTCTGTACAGAGCAAGTAGGGGCATTATTAACTCTGCAGTTACCCCCCAGGTTGGGGCATTTTTAACTCTGCAGTTACCCCCCCTGCCCCCAGACGGGGGCATTATTAACTCTGCAGTTACCCCCCCCAGGCGAGGGCATTATTAACTATGCAGTTACCCCCAGGTGGGGGCAATATTAACTATGCAGTTACCCCCAGGTGGGGGCAATATTAACTATGCAGTTACCCCCAGGTGGGGGCAATATTAACTCTGCAGTTACCCCCAGGTGGGGGCAATATTAACTCTGCTGTTACCCCCAGGTGGGGGCAATATTAACTCTGCAGTTACCCCCCCCTCCCCCCAGGCGGGGGCATTATTAACCCTGCAGTTACCCCCAGGTGGGGGCATTATTAACTGCAGTTACCTACCCCCAGGCGGGGGCATTATTAACCCTGCAGTTACCCTCCCTCCCCCCAGGCGGGGGCATTATTAACCCTGCAGTTACCCTCCCTCCCCCCAGGCGGGGGCATTATTAACCCTGCAGTTACCCCAGCAGTCGGGGGCAGTATTAACCCTGCCGTTACCCCCCAGGCGGGGGCAGTATTAACCCTGCCGCTACCCCCCAGGCGGGGGCAGTATTAACCCTGCAGTTACCCCCAGGCGGGGGCAGTATTAACCCTGCAGTTACCCCCCAGGCAGGGGCAGTATTAACCCTGCAGTTACCCCCCAGGCAGGGGCAGTATTAACCCTGCAGTTACCCCCCAGGCGGGGGCAGTATTAACCCTGCAGTTACCCCCCAGGCGGGGGCAGTATTAACCCTGCAGTTACCCCCAGGCGGGGCAGTATTAACCCTGCAGTTACCCCCAGGCGCGGCAGTATTAACCCTGCAGTTACCCCCAGGCGGGGGCAGTATCAACCCTGCAGTTACCCCCAGGCGGGGGCAGTATCAACCCTGCAGTTACCCCCAGGCGGGGGCAGTATCAACCCTGCAGTTACCCCCAGGCGGGGCAGTATCAACCCTGCAGTTACCCCCAGGCAGGGGCAGTATTAACCCTGCAGTTACCCCCAGGCAGGGGCAGTATTAACCCTGCAGTTACCCCCAGGCAGGGGCAGTATTAACCCTGCAGTTACCCCCCAGGCGGGGGCAGTATTAACCCTGCAGTTACCCCCAGGCGGGGCAGTATTAACCCTGCAGTTACCCCCAGGCGGGGCAGTATTAACCCTGCAGTTACCCCCAGGCGGGGCAGTATTAACCCTGCAGTTACCCCCCAGGCGGGGGCAGTATTAACCCTGCAGTTACCCCCCAGGCGGGGGCAGTATTAACCCTGCAGTTACCCCCCAGGCAGGGGCAGTATTAACCCTGCAGTTACCCCCAGGCGGGGGCAGTATTAACCCTGCAGTTACCCCCCAGGCGGGGGCAGTATTAACCCTGCAGTTACCCCCCAGGCGGGGGCAGTATTAACCCTGCAGTTACCCCCCAGGCGGGGGCAGTATTAACCCTGCAGTTACCCCCAGGCGGGGGCAGTATTAACCCTGCAGTTACCCCCCAGGCGGGGGCAGTATTAACCCTGCAGTTACCCCCAGGCGGGGCAGTATTAACCCTGCAGTTACCCCCAGGCGGGGCAGTATTAACCCTGCAGTTACCCCCAGGCGGGGCAGTATTAACCCTGCAGTTACCCCCAGGTGGGGCTGTATTAACCCTGCAGTTACCCCCAGGTGGGGCAGTATTAACCCTGCAGTTACCCCCAGGCGGGGCAGTATTAACCCTGCAGTTACCCCCAGGTGGGGCAGTATTAACCCTGCAGTTACCCCCAGGTGGGGCAGTATTAACCCTGCAGTTACCCCCAGGTGGGGCAGTATTAACCCTGCAGTTACCCCCAGGCGGGGCAGTATTAACCCTGCAGTTACCCCCAGGTGGGGCAGTATTAACCCTGCAGTTACCCCCAGGTGGGGCAGTATTAACCCTGCAGTTACCCCCAGGCGGGGCAGTATTAACCCTGCAGTTACCCCCAGGTGGGGCAGTATTAACCCTGCAGTTACCCCCAGGCGGGGCAGTATTATTACCTAGCACTTTCTTGCCCACTTGGCTCTGGGTCTCTCCCGGTTTCGGGCTGTCCGGTAGGATGGCCGGCTCGGGCTCTCGGGTCTCTACTTCACTCATGGTCGGGCTGAAAGAATCGATATCGTTCTGCGCCCCTCCCCCACCTGTTACCGAGAGCCCAGGAAAGGGCCACGGGCCGCGCTTATATAGCGCATCAACCGCCGCTACGCGAAGCTCACTGGCTCGCTCGCATGCCAATCACAAGGCCGCCAGTACCGATTGGATCCTCGTATCCGCCACCACGCCTACTGTCTCGTGATTGGGTGAGGCCACACTCGGCGGTTAATACAAACAGCAGCGGAGCAACCGCCGGCCGCGAGACTCTACTAATAAGCATTGACTGCTGATTGGCTGGCTAAGGAATGGTGCACCTTGATTGGCTAACACTAAGCCTCGGGGAAATAGAGATCCCTGATTGGCTAAGCGGAATCTGGTTGGGAGTCTGGAAGTTTGATTCTCCAGCGAATGAAAATACGGCTGATTTCACGTCATCTCCGTGCGCCGATTTCTGTGAGGAGAGAGACAGTCAACGGCGCACGGTTAATACGTGTGCATTTCTGCATGTTAATAAGTGTTATTTTATAAATTTACATATTTTTAAGGGAGCTATTTATAGATGTAAATATTAAGAAACGTGTAATTTTATAAAGTCACATGAAAGGAGTTATTTTATAGATTTATAAAGGGATTTTATTAATCCTCACATTAATAATCAAACTTTTTTTAAATAAACATATTAATAGGGTTTTTCCCCCCACAAATTTACATATTTGCAAGGAAGTTCTTTCAATAAATGGGATATTTTATAAATTTACATAGTAATAAGGGAGTTATTTTATTAATTTACATATTAATAAATGAATGAGTTTTATAAATGTGCATATTAATAAGGGAGTTATTTTATTAACATATTAATAAATGAATGATTTTTTTAAATGTACATATTAATAAGGGAGTTATTTTCTTAATTTACATATTAATAAATGAATTATTTTTTTAAATGTACATATTAATAAGGGAGTTATTTTATTAACATTAATAAATGAATGATTTTTTTAAATGTACATATTAATAAGGGAGTTATTTTCTTAATTTACATATTAATAAATGAATGATTTTTATAAATGTACATATTAATAAGGGAGTTATTTTCTTAACATATTAATAAATTAAGGATTTTTATAAATGTACATATTAATAAGGGAGTTATTTTCTTAACATATTAATAAATAAATTGTTTTTATAACTGTGCATATTAATAAGGGAGTTATTTTCTTAACATATTAATAAATGAATGATTTTTTATAAATGTACATATTAATAAGGGAGTTATTTTCTTAATATATTAATAAATGAATTATTTTTATAAATGTGCATATTAATAAGGGAGTTGTTTTATTAATTTACATAATAAATAATTATTTTTATAAATGTACATATTAATAGGAGAGTTATTTTATTAATTTACATGTTAATAAATTAATGATTTTTATAAATGTACATATTAATAAGGGAGTTATTTTCTTAATTGACATATTAATAAATGAATGATTTTTTTAAATGTACATATTAATAAGGGAGTTATTTTCTTAATTTACATATTAATAAATGAATGATTTTTTTAAATGTACATATTAATAAGGGAGTTATTTTCTTAATTTACATATTAATAAATGAATGATTTTTATAAATGTACATATTAATAAGGGAGTTATTTTCTTAACATATTAATAAATTAATGATTTTTATAAATGTACATATTAATAAGGGAGTTATTTTCTTAACATATTAATAAATAAATTGTTTTTATAACTGTGCATATTAATAAGGGAGTTATTTTCTTAACATATTAATAAATGAATGATTTTTTATAAATGTACATATTAATAAGGGAGTTATTTTCTTAATATATTAATAAATGAATTATTTTTATAAATGTGCATATTAATAAGGGAGTTGTTTTATTAATTTACATAATAAATAATTATTTTTATAAATGTACATATTAATAGGAGAGTTATTTTATTAATTTACATATTAATAAATTAATGATTTTTATAAATGTACATATTAATAAGGGAGTTATTTTCTTAATTTACATATTAATAAATGAATGATTTTTTTAAATGTACATATTAATAAGGGAGTTATTTTCTTAATTTACATATTAATAAATGAATGATTTTTATAAATGTACATATTAATAAGGGAGTTATTTTCTTAACATATTAAGAAATGAATTATTTTTATAAATGTGCATATTAATAAGGGAGTTATTTTCTTAACATATTAATAAATGAATGATTTTTATAAATGTACATATTAATAAGGGAGTTATTTTCTTAACATATTAATAAATGAATTGTTTTTATAACTGTGCATATTAATAAGGGAGTTATTTTCTTAACATATTAATAAATGAATGATTTTTTATAAATGTACATATTAATAAGGGAGTTATTTTATTAACATATTAATAAATGAATTATTTTTATAAATGTACATATTAATAAGGCAGTTATTTTCTTAATTTAGAAACATAGAAACATAGAATGTGTCGGCAGATAAGAACCATTCGGTCCATCTAGTCTGCCCAATTTTTTTGAATACTTTTATTAGTTCCCTGTTCCCGGTCTTATGGCTAGGATAGCCTTGTGTCTATCCCACGCATGCTTATAATTTAAATTAATTAAATTAATTTACATAATAATAAATTAATGATTTTTATAAATGTACATATTAATAAGGGAGTTATTTTCTTAATTTACATATTAATAAATGAATGATTTTTTATAAATGTACATATTAATAAGAGAGTTATTTTATTAATTTACATATTGATAAATGAATGATTTTTATAAATGTACATATTAATAAGGGAGTTATTTGATTAATTTACATATTAATAAATGAATGATTTTTATAAATGTACATATTAATAAGGGAGTTATTTTATTAATTTACATATTAATAAATGAATGATTTTTATAAATGTACATATTAATAAGGGAGTTATTTTATTAATTTACATATTAATAAATTAATGCTTTTTTATAAATGTACATATTAATAAGAGAGTTATTTTCTTAACATATTATTAAATTAATTATTTTTATAAATGTGCATATTAATAAGGGAGTTATTTTCTTAATTTACATATTAATATATTAATGATTTTTATAAATGTACATATTAATAAGGGAGTTATTTTATTAATTTACATATTAATAAATGAATGATTTTTATAAATGTACATATTAATAAGGGAGTTATTTTCTTAACATATTAATAAATGAATTGTTTTTATAAATGTGCATATTAATAAGGGAGTTATTTTAATAATTTACATATTGATAAGTTACGTTGTTGTAAATCTACATATTCATGTTATGTTATAAATTTGTGTTTACTTATCACATGTCTTTACAGTGGTGAGTTCCAGTACTGACACACTTTCGGGGCTCCTGAAATCCCTGCTGCTGGCTCTTAACTATTTATTACTTTATCCCTTTTACTTTTATCACTTTACACAGAACCCTACTAAATGTTAGTAGACTGGCTCCTGAATTGGCCGGTTTGGCTCCTAAGGTCTATAAAAATTTGTCAACCCAGCTATAAACATGCCTTTCCATGCAGCCACATGTTTTATGCACATTGGCTATTACCCATGTGTCTGTGTTGGATGGTGCTCTCTGCACAATGAGTAGCAGATGAGGATCAGCAGAATGTTCCTTGGTGTGGACAGTTGCATTTTCTAGGAAATTCTCCAGTAGACTTCTTTACTTTCTGACCAGGTTCCTTGTGCATGCGATGAGTGTCCAGGACAGGTGATCAAGGCAGCCCTAATACTAACCGCAAACCCCAATACTAACTCCTAATGCTAAGCCCTAATACTAACCCGAACCTAATACTAACTCCTAATGCTAAGCCCTAATACTAACCGCAAACCCCAATACTAACTCCTAATGCTAAGCCCTAATACTAACCCCGAACCTAATACTAACTCCGAATACTAACCCCAATACTAACTCATAATGCTAAGCACTAATACTAACCCCAAACCCCAATACTAACTCCTAATACTAACCCCTAATACTAACCGCAAACTCAGAACATACAGTATATAGCATTGGAGGCTTTGTAATCATCACATCTCACTGTTATTGTGTATAGTATATAGCACTGGAGGCTTTGTAATCATCACACCTCACTTGTGTTGTATATAGCATATAGTATATAGCACTGGAGGCTTTGTAATCATCACATCTCACTGTTATTGTATATAGCATATAGTATATAGCACTGGAGGCTTTGTAATCATCACATCTCACTGTTATTGTATATAGCATATAGTATATAGCACTGGAGGCTTTGTAATCATCACACCTCACTTGTGTTGTATATAGCATATAGTATATAGCATTGGAGGCTTTGTAATCATCATATCTCACTGTTATTGTGTATAGCATATAGTATATAGCATTGGAGGCTTTGTAATCATCACATCACTGTTATTGTATATAGCATATAGTATATAGCATTGGAGGCTTTGTAATCATCACATCTCACTGTTATTGTGTATAGCATATAGTATATAGCACTGGAGGCTCTGTAATCATCACATCTCACTGTTATTGTATATAGCATATAGTATATAGCACTGGAGGCTTTGTAATCATCACATCTCACTGTTATTGTATATAGCATATAGTATATAGCTCTGGAGGCTTTGTAATCATCACATCTCACTGTTATTGTATATAGCATACAGTATATAGCATTGGAGGCTTTGTAATCATCACATCTCACTGTTATTGTATATAGCATATAGTATATAGCATTGGAGGCTTTGTAATCATCACATCTCACTGTTATTGTATATAGCATATAGTATATAGCATTGGAGGCTTTGTAATCATCACATTACTGTTATAGTATATAGTATATAGCATTGGAGGCTTTGTAATCATCACATCTCACTGTTATTGTGTATAGCATATAGTATATAGCATCGGAGGCTTTGTAATCATCACATCTCACTGTTATTGTATATAGCATATAGAATATAGCATTGGAGGCTTTGTAATCATATCTCACTGTTATAGCATACAGTATATAGCATTGAGGCTTTGTAATCATCACATCTCACTGTTATTGTATATAGCATACAGTATATAGCACTGGAGGCTTTGTAATCATCACATCTCACTGTTATTGTATATAGCACATAGTATATAGCATTGGAGGCTTTGTAATCATCACATCTCACTGTTATTGTGTATAGCATACATTATATAGCACTGGAGGCTTTGTAATCATCATATCTCACTGTTATTGTGTATAGCATACAGTATATAGCATTGTAGGCTTTGTAATCATCACATCTCACTGTTATTGTATATAGCACATAGTATATAGCATTGGAGGCTGTGTAATCATCACATCTCACTGTTATTGTATATAGCACATAGTATATAGCACTGGAGGCTTTGTAATCATCACATCTCACTGTTATTGTATATAGCATATAGTATATAGCACTGGAGGCTTGTAATCATCACATCTTACTGTTATTGTATATAGCATACAGTATATAGCATTGGAGGCTTTGTAATCATCACATCTCACTGTTATTGTATATAGCATATAGTATACAGGATTGGAGGCTTTGTAATCATCACATCTCACTGTTATTGTATATAGCATATAGTATATAGCACTGGAGGCTTTGTAATCATCATATCTCACTTATTGTATATAGCATTGGAGGCTTTGTAATCATCACATCTCACTGTTATTGTATTTAGCATACAGTATATAGCACTGGAGGCTTTGTAATCATCATATCACTGTTATTGTATATAGCATACAGTATATAGCACTGGAGGCTTTGTAATCATCATATCTCACTGTTATTGTATATAGCATACATTATATAGCATTGGAGGCTTGTAATCTTCACATCTCACTGTTATTGTATATAGCACATAGTATATAGCATTGGAGGCTTTGTAATCATCACATCTCACTGTTATTGTATATAGCACATAGTATATAGCACTGGAGGCTTTGTAATCATCACATCTCACTGTTATTGTATATAGCATATAGTATATAGCACTGGAGGCTTTGTAATCATCACATCTCACTGTTATTGTATATAGCATATAGTATATAGCATTAGAACAATTACACAAATTATTGCAATAAATGGAAAATAACCTAAAATATTTTGTGTTTTATTCCTATATTAAATATGTTTATCATTTCGCTTATACATTAGGATAATAACCGTTAGAATATATACATATGTACTAGAATTGTTTAGAAGTACAGTAATCAATACTCCATGCTGGTCACAGGTTACCCACAATACAAATCATTAATAAGAATAATTCTCTGTGCGGACTTCCTCAGGAATATCATATGGCCAGGTCCTGAGGAAGTCCGTACTACTGAGAAAACCCATTGAACCATTGTTCTTATCCTTTTTGTTATTGGTTTTTATTCTGTTTTACTCGGCATGGAGTATTGATCATCTAGCGTTTTGGGCAGACTAGATGGAGCGAATGGTTCTTATCTGCCGACACATTCTATGTTTCTCCCACTGCCCGTCTAGAGCAGAATCTGGTACTTGAGCGGCTCTAGCTAAGTAAATTTATAATACATTGTATATTTATTGTAATATAACAGTGTTATACTATATACGCTGACCCGTGTCTGAAGAGACGTCCAGTTTTATGCACCTTTCAAATGAGAGATTATTTTTCTATATTTCAAAAATACTAACTTTAGTAGTGTATCATTTATCTATTACACTTGGTATAAATGAAGAAACATATTAGAATGTATAAAACTTGCCATTTATTGTAAATCATCAATATTAAATTATTGCACATAGCAGATTTTTATAGTCTGTGTACCTACTAATGGGAATTAATTCATGTTCATCCATTTTTATAAAAATGGGGTCCATAGCAAAAAAAAAAAAAAGCATGGCCCCCAGTTGTCAGACCTTTACATAAAACCTGCCCTGAACGAGATAAAGTCTCTCCCTGAGCAGAGATCACAGAAATTTGTGATTTAGAAACACAGATAAATGAACAACTACCGTATTTGCTCGATTATAAGACGACCCTGATTATAAGACGACCCCCCAAACTTTGGATATTCCTTTAGGAAAAAAACTAAAAGCCTGAATATAAGACTAACCTATAGGAAAAAAGTTCAACTTGTATATATTCACATGTAAATTGCTTTTTTAATAAAAAATAATGATATGAAAAAAATGTTTTTATTTCCTTTTATGTGCCAATGCTGCCTCTCTCTTTCCCTTGCCCCCAGCTTTCTCTCTCTCTCCCCCTTAGTGTTGTCTCTCTCTCCCCCTTGTCTCTGTCTCTTTCCCCCCCTCCCTCCCCTTGTCTCTGCGTATCGTGCAGACATCCCCCAGCTGCCCGATTCTCCCTGGTGGCTAGTGGGGCAGCAGAGGATGTCTGCGCGATTAGCACAGACTCCCCTGCTGCCGCCCGGCACAATCACCGGGACTTCTGTGACGAAAGCGGAAGTACCCGGCTTCTTCATAGAAGCCCCGGCGGTCGTGCCGGGCGGCAGCAGGGGAGGTCTCGCTCATCGCGCAGACATCCCCTGCTGCTAGAGAGGGGGATCCAGGTCTTATAGTCTTATAATCGAGCAAATACGGTATATAGAAGAGCTACATACTCGCTGGAGAAAATTAAGATTAACTGGTATTATAAGGGAAATAAAGCAGATAAGCTCCTATACAAGTAGAATAAAAGCAAAAGTAGAGACAGGCCGTATTAAAAAATAAATTGACAAGGGAGAAGAATATCTCTGTCCTGAGAAAACTGGAAAAGCGTTTAATGACTACATTAAATTGTTGTATAACCCTTTCCTGGATGGATTGGATCTATGAAAGTTATCAGATTCACAGAGAGAACACATTAATATCCCATTTAGTGCGCAAGTATATCTGTAGCCTAAAGAATGCTAAATCCCCATGCCCGGATGAATTTGGATCTGTATTATAAAATGCTTTCCGAGGAAGTCTCCCAGGATCTGGACCTTGATGTACAATAAGTTTGCCGAGGATTGTAAAATAGCTGAGGAGCTGTTAAGGAGTAATATAACCCCTATCCCTAAAACCGGCAAATTACCTGAAAATATAAAAGTTATAGACCAATTTCCCTTTTAAATACTGACAGTGGCATCCAGAGGGGGATGCGGACCGCACCGGGTGACACCGCCAACAGGGGTAACACCCGTGCTGCCGACATCCCCCCCGCAGCGCATTGCGCTGTTGTACTTTTATACTTTTATTATTTTTCTCTGGCAGCCACACCCGCTGGAAAAAAAAAATACCTCTAAATGGCACAATATTCCTGGGCTCTGAATGCCACAATAATACAGGCATTTAAATGGCACAATTTTCCTGGGCTCTGAATGGCACAATATTCATGGCATCTGAATGGCACAATATTACTGGGCTCTGAATGGCACAATACTCTGAGGCTCTGAGGGCTTTTGGCTTCCTAGCTAGAATCTGGGATGCCTTTATGGCCTTGTATTCATCCCCATTAGGGATATTTGTGGGACAGGGTTTAAGATCAAAATGGTTCAATTTTCGAATGGTACACGGCTGGGGTGCCCACTTTCCCCCCTCCTCTATGTGTCTATTGAACCACTGGTGGTAGAAATATGAAAAAGCAAGCGGATAGGGGGTTTTAGATGTAAAGAGGAAGAATTGAAGGTCAGTTTGTATGCTGATGATGTACTTGTACCAATTGAAGATCCATTGGACTCGGTGGACACTTTAAAGAGGGTGATCAAAGATTTGAATGAAATATCAAATTATAAATTAAATAAAGAAAAAAAGCAGTAGCTATTCCCATGAATATCCCCCACAAATTGTTATCTAGTATAGACTCAAAATATGGATTCGCCTGGGCAAAAAAAAATCATATACTTACCTAGGCATAAAATCTCACCAAAAATAGATAGACTTTAAACCTCTTATTAAGAATCTTAAGATCTACGAAAAGGCGGAAGTTTCCTGGTGGGGGGAAATTAACACTGTTAAGACCTTTATACTGCCAAAAATATCAACTATGTTTTGAACATGATCCTGTTAGAATGATCCAATCCTCATTCTCTAGGTTTATATCTGGGAATATCTTATGTGAGGGAAACCTCCTAGAATAGGCCAGAAGTTGCTTGCTAGAAAAAGAAGTCAAGGAAGGTTGGAGCTCCCAACTGTGCAGGATTATCTGCTCACAAACCAACTAACATGCAATAATCACTCAAAGAAGTTGGGCCAGGACAGAAAGAGGGTTTAGATTGGAGCAAAGTCTCCGAAATAAACAGAAAATGGTGATCTGGCTCACAGGTGGATGGTAACAGATTAATTCATATTTTGTCCCCACTGGCTGCCTCCGGTGCCTCCGCAGGTGCGTGGCCAGCACCAATGGATAGAGAACGGCAGAAAAAAAAAAAGACCGTCACTATCAGCGCTCAGGTCACGCTATATAAGCAAAGCGCATCAAGCTGCAGGTTTGATTTGATTGCTACAACTTCCTTTACTGCTGTGTTTACCTGTTTGGATTTTTTCACATTATTAAACCACTTTTGCTAACACCTGACCACTGATAGTGTTTTGGATCTGATCAAGGGTCAGTTATGTTGATGTGTTGGTCCAAATTAGTTAGATATGATACGTGCACGGAGAGAAAAGACACTGACACACTCTGTGGAGTCAAAGCAAATCTCTACTTTATTGGGTGTGATACAGCTTGATATACACTTAGATGATAGGAAGGGGGCGTCTATTGTACCACTAGGTGATTGGTTATATGTAGGACAATAGGTGTGCTTATGCAAATATACCCGTATCTTAGTAAAGCTGCACAAACAACAGGGGGAAAGAAGGGGGGTTGTATTCTGTAAGGAAATATCTTTTAAGCACCGTTTTAACTGTTAAAACAAGCAAGTGTCCATTTTATGTCATATTGCCATAACAATAGTGCCGTTCGTTCTCCAAAATAAACACCTGATTTCTGGGACATGAGGAAGGATACTTGGGGTAGAGTCAAGGCTCCTATGATAAGAGACAAGAGATAAGTTAAAGGGTAGAATGCAGCTTAAAGATATGATTCTCACCTTTCTACTTCTGAAATGTATCTCAAGCATGACAGGGGATCTGGAGCTGTCGGCATGGACAGAGAGGAATATAACGTCCAAAGTAAATATTGTGGAAGGGAATAAGATCAAATCCTTTCAGACAGAAATATCATCTACCAGGAAGGGAACTGTTTAATTACAGAGTTCAGAGCTTTCTGGGGACCCATTTGTTATACGTGAAGCAAAATCGAAGTCTGGAAAAGGGAGGACAACAGAAATGTACTGTCAAAATGCTCAGTAATAATAAGGTCTATTAAAAAGGATCAAAGATACAATGGGAAAGAGACTAAAAATGAACACATCAGACGAGGAATGGATACAATCAATCAATAACCCTTATAGGTATGTCCACTGCCTCAACCTCAATGAATTACACTTTAAACTGTGGAACAGGTGGTACCTGGTCCCTGCCAGGCTGAATAACGTACCACGGGGCATCCCATCTATGTTGGAGATGTGGATCATCACCTGGGGACCTCCTCCACATATGGTGGGGGTGTCCACTGGTAAAAATAGTATGGGAAGGAGCTCAGAATACTATAAAGACTACAGCTGATAGAGCTCTTCTACACCTGAACCCAAACTCCCTGGGCACTGAACAAAGACAGCTTGTGACAAATATATATATGCAAGGAATTGGAGATCAGCTGCCAGTATAAGATGGAACCATATATAAAACAATATGTGTTGTACCTGTTTAGAATGGAAAGAGGGGTGCAAAATATTCTTAGTCCCAACCAAAAATATAATAAAATAATAACAGACTGGAATATTAGAGCTAGAGAATTCATGCCCTAGTATTATCATTCTACCCGGGGGGGGGGGGGGGGGGGTCAACATATGGAGATAAACTTACAGAAGAAAAAGGAGGGGAGGGGTTGATACTAACTATTACCTTTCCTTGATCACTGCTTAGGGAGGTAGGGAACATAAGAAATCCATATATACAATGCGTGTCTGTTTGTCAGTGTTAGGAGGAAGTCTTCCCATAAACATCGTTACTCTGCCTTGTTAAATGTTTTTAAAGTTTGAAAATAAATAAGATATGAAGGTTGTAATAGAGGTGGAAAAACACATTGATGTAACAAAGAAACAACTATTTGAACAAGGTGTTTGAAATGTGAGTAGTGTTGAGCGAACCCGAACCGCACTGTTCGGGTTCGTACCGAACATTACGGTTTTTGGACCCCGGACCCGAACACGGACATTTCACTGTATGTCCGTGTTGGAGTTCGGGGTTCGGCGATTACATTGCATGTAATGCTATTGGCTTTCTATAAACCGAAATAGAGTCCCCATTCATAAGAATTTCTTATGAATGCTGATTCTATTTCGGTTTATAGAAAGCCAATAGTATTACATGTATTCCATAAACTGAAAGTCTATAAACTGAATGTCTTTCGGTTTATAGACTTTCGGTTTATGGAATACATGTAATGCTATTGGCTTTCTATAAACCGAAATAGAGTCCCCATTCATAAGAATAGGTCAATTGACCTATTCGTATGAATGGGGACACTCACCCACATTTTACTTCATTTTGGAGCCCTCTAGCCCTTTACCGGACTTTTTTAGAGGCATTTTAGTGGCCAAAAGTTTGTGTCCCCATTGACTTCAATGGGGTTCGGGGTCAAGTTCGAGCACGGACCCGGACATTTTTTCGAAGTTCGGCCGAACCTGAACATCCAGGTGTCCGCTCAACTCTAAATGTGAGCTATAAATCAATCAATCATATTCATCCGACCTGATTGTGCACCTAGAAGATCATCAGCCATACCACACTGACGAGGCCAATGTAGGCCGAAACGTACGTCTGTGGTTTGCTGTGTTCCTCGTGTAGAGAGTACTAGCCATGCATTTCGGATCTGGACTGCTCTTATGGGTGGGATCAGTCTGATATGCTAATGGAGTGGTTGCTCTCCCGAGTAGGTATTATCCTACAGGACAGACTATTGCAGTACTGTTTGTTCTCGGGCATTGTAGCACCCACCCCCCTCTTTGTCGCCAATCATATTCATCCACAAGGGAACAAGTACAGAAAGTGGCAAAGCTTCAATCAATATGAGTACAGTTGAACAGACACCTGGATGTTCGGGTTCGGCTGAACTTCGGAAAAAAGTCTGAACTTTTGGCCACTAAAATGCCTCTAAAAAAGTCCTGGAAAGGGCTAGAGGGCTGCAAAAGGAAGTAAAATGTGGGTAAGAGTAGGACAAGTGCCCTGCATGCAAATGTGGATAGGGAAATAACTTCAAATAACATAAAATACATACAAATTACAAATACAGCTGAGCCATAAAATAGCACTAGATGGAATCTTTGATTTTAGCTTTGGAAGAACATAAATCTAAATCTAAAGCATGGCTGCCAGGAGGATCAACAGAATTATCCATTTGAGAGAGGGTTGGAGTGCAGGGTATTCTCTTTCAGTTTATACTAAGTGACCCATAGGTTGAGGAGGCGGTGACCATGGCGGTGTAGGTGGAAGTGGCGCTGGAGGAGGAGGAGGTAGCCCGAATTTTTCAAAGTGCGTTGTAAGCACAGTATTGGACGGTTCTGTTTGACTCTCAGATATGAAGTGCACCGCAAGACGCAAATGTACTATTTAGCACCCAAAACAATTAGAATTTTTCAAAGTGCTCTGTAAACACAGTATTTGACGGTTCTATTTGACTCTCAGATGTAATACATGTAATGCTATTGCTATTATATAAACCGAAATAGAGTCCCCATTCATACGAATAGGTCAATTGACCTATTCGTATGAATGGGCACTCTATTTCGGTTTATAGAAAGCCAATAGCATTACATGTATTCCATAAACCGAAAGTCTATAAACCGAACGACATTCGGTTTATAGACTTTCGGTTTATAGAATAGCATTACATGTATTTTTTAAACCGAATGTCGTTCGGTTTATAGACTTTCGGCTTATGGAATACATGTAATACTATTGGCTTTCTATAAACCGAAATAGAGTCCCATTCATAAGAAATTCTTATGAATGGGGACTCTATTTCGGTTTATAGAAAGCCAATAGCATTACATGCAATGTAATCGCCGAACCCCGAACTCCAACACGGACATATAGTGAAATGTCCGTGTTCGGGTCCGGGGTCCAAAAACCGTAAAGTTCGATCCGAACCCGAACAGTGCAGTTCGGGTTCGCTCAACACTAAATATGAGATGATCCCTGCCAGTGTCTGAACGTATTCGTCTAACGAGGCTGGTTACAATGTATTTTTATACTGTGTATTGTACAACCTCTTGTTTATGTTTCTCACCTGTTCCTCTATTCTGAATCCCTCTCGATCGTAACATGTGCACTGCAATAAATAAAGGACATTTCGGCTATGGCAAGTTGTGAGCTCATTTATCCTAGGCATTTCTATTGCATTAATCTTAAATAATTTGATAGAGCTTCCCTTCCATGCTCATCCCACATCCTGATATTCTTTCAAATGATTTAAAAATGTGTTTTCAGGTGATGTTGTTTTTGTATTGGTTCTGTTATCTACCAATAAGGATTTAATTTGGACGCCTTGAAGGCATGGAACGAGTGGGGGATGGGATCAATGTTCACATCTCCATGTCTAGACATGAAATCTGGTGTGAACATGGTAAGCGATCTGCGAAAGCAGGCGACTCCATTCATTATGGTGCATGCCCTGCTGGGGGCAAGTGCTTCAGAAGTGACGTCGCTCTGTGCCTGACTGCCTCTAGAGGCATTATTTGTAGATCTGGGCTAGCATGGGGATTAATTAGGTTAGGGTAATAGGTTGGGATCAAAAGGTACTTTCAGTTATTGCCCTATAACTTGCAAAAAAACAACAAATGTAAACATGAACGATTTCTAAACTCAGAACAAATATTAGAAGCTATTCAGCAGGGGTTTTTAGAAGCTGTTGTAGATGAGTAAAAGGTAAAAAAAAATTCAAGTAAAAGTTTTTCTCCCTTCTTATCCAGAAAAGAGAATGTACACAAATTATATATAAAAAACTTGTGCATGTATAGTAAATTATATTTCAATAGTTCCGCATGTTTTTAATTTGTTACCATCAAAACATATTTTATGTTCCTAGTTCCTGCTTATTACGATGTTTTGTATGATTGTTCCAATGCTATAATCTATATGCTATATACTATATACAATAACAGTTAGATATGATGATTACAAAGCCTCCAATGCCATATGCTATATACTATATACAATAACAGTGAGATATGATGATTACAAAGCCTCCAATGCCATATGCTATATACTATATACAATAACAGTTAGATATGATGATTACAAAGCCTCCAATGCTATATTCTATATGCTATATACAATAACAGTGAGATGTGATGATTACAAAGCCTCCAATGCTATATTCTATATGCTATATACAATAACAGTGAGATGTGATGATTACAAAGCATCCAATGCTATATTCTATATGCTATATACAATATACAATAACAGTGAGATATGATGATTACAAAGCCTCCACTGCTATATTCTATATGCTATATACTATATACAATAACAGTGAGATATGATGATTACAAAGCCTCCACTACTATATTCTATATGCTATATACTATATACAATAACAGTGAGATATGATGATTACAAAGCCTCCAATGCTGTATTCTATATGCTATATACTATATACAATAACAGTGAGATATGATGATTACAAAGCCTCCAATGCTATATTCTATATGATATATACTATAACAGTGAGATATGATGATTACAAAGCCTCCAATGCTATATTCTATATGCTATATACTATATACAATAACAGTGAGATATGATGATTACAAAGCCTCCAATGCTATATTCTATATGCTATATACTATATACAATAACAGTGAGATATGATGATTACAAAGCCTCCAATGCTATATTCTATATGCTATATACTATATACTATAACAGTGAGATGTGATGATTAGAAAGCCTCCAATGCTATATACTATAACAGTGAGATGTGATGATTACAAAGCCTCCAATGCTATATACTATAACAGTGAGATGTGATCATTACAAAGCCTCCAATGCTATATACTATATGCTATATACTATAACAGTGAGATGTGATGATTACAAAGCCTCCAATGCTATATACTATACGCTATATACAATAACTGTGAGATATGATGATTACAAAGCCTCCAGCGCTATATACTATATGCTATACACAATAACAGTGAGATATGATGATTACAAAGCCTCCAGCGCTATATACTGTATGCTATATACAATAACAGTGATGTGGCGGAACCAACCTCGCCACTATGTTCTGGAGAAGCCTGGTTGCTCGCCTGCTGCCTCTGGACTATGGCCCCATTGTAAAAGCTTTCATTTTCCCCTGCAGAAAGGCTTGTTCGTGCCTTTCTGCCTGGGTGTTCGGTAGATTGAATATACCGAACCAACTCACAATTGAATGGACTACCTGGGCAAGGGATGTGCCATAGCACTATACGTTAATATTGTTAGTTAGTTATATTCTGTTAGTATATTGGTTTATGTGTAATGTTTAATTCTGTGAGTAGACCACTCTGAAAGTTTATAATGTGACAGTGACTCCAATAGTTTACTCCAACATCCATTGTTCTGTTTTAACTGGATTAACTGGTAAACTGATTATGTTGTGTACATTATGTTTCTTACTGTGTGTCTACTCACTGTATGGTAATTTGGTTTGCAGACTGAATGTCTAATCTTTTCCTAGCCCCAGTTAGTTGGAGGACTATGTTTAGTTCCATCCCCCCATTGTATACTAATGTCTGTGATGTCGTGTGTATGTCTTTTATAAGTCTGTGTTGTTTGTCAAATAAAGTAGTTCAATCTTTCTGTACCTAACTGCTAGATGTCCTGTCTATTTGGGTACAAAGAGCAAGGGTCCAGGAAAGACTTGCTGGGTGTAACGGTCCGTTACAATTGGTGGCAAGCGACGGGATTGTTCTCACAGCCCAGAAGGACAGCTACAAGGCAACACCATTTCCTGGATTTATAATTTGAGGGCAACGCATGTCTCAGTACAGCGAACCTGACAGCAGCAGGATGGAACCAGGCTGGACCCAAACAGCAGCTCCATATGAGGAGGAAGACCTGGATGGGCGGGATGCAATAAAGAAAGGCATCTGGTACCAGGCACTGGATAATATACAGTATCAGCGGGGCGAGGGACTCCCCAGAGAGGAGCAGCGACAGTAGATGCGACTGGCACTGCGGATTCCCTTTCTGGGAGAGCAGCCCCTGGAGCAATGGGTAAAGGAGCTCGAGCACCGGGTATGGCAGGAGCTATGGCTAGAGGATGCCTACCAGGCACTCTGGTGGTATACAGTTCGGTATACACCCTGGACAGTGGAGCATGATAACCCGGAGGGAGAAGAGTTTAATGGCCCTGGCTTGCTCTGGGAGGCTTTCACAGAACCTGACTTTGGGAGCACTGACGAGACCCGGTTCCAAGATATTTTTGACTGGAGGGAGGGTATGCAAGTCTGGGATGACCCCCACGAAGTGAGACCAGACTTGACCCACCTGATATCCCTGGAATGGGAACTGGAGCAGGATTACAAACACCTGTTCCGCTCCATTGAGGATACCCAGCAGGAGAGCATCATGGCAGACCCAGGTCCAGAGCCCTTCAGCTGGGAGGATATCATAGAGATGTACTGGGAGGACCTCCAGCCGGCAAGTGGAGATGGGACCGAAGTCTCTCCACTGGCCCCACAGGGAGAGGAGAGCATCGTCTCCATCCCCCAGCGGCAGTGTGATTTGCAGGGAACAGAGAGCACAGTCTCCTTTCCCCAGCGGCAGGCTGAGTTACAGGGGGCAGAGACAGTCGGTCCTGTCCCCCAGCGGCAGAGTGTTTTATTGGGAGAGGAGAGCCTTGTCCTCCCTCCCCAGCGGCAGAGTGTTTTATTGGGAGAGGAGAGCCTTGTCCTCCCTGCCCAGCGGCAGAGTGTTTTATTGGGAGAGAAGAGCCTTGTCCTCCCTGCCCAGCGGCAGAGTGTTTTATTGGGAGAGAAGAGCCTTGTCCTCCCTCCCCAGCGGCAGAGTGTTTTATTGGGAGAGGAGAGCCTTGTCTTCCCTCCCCAGCGGCAGATTGAGCAGGGAATAGAAAGCCCAGCCTCCTTTCCCCAGCGGCAGAGTGTCCAGCAGGGAATAGAGAGCCCAGTCTCCTTTCCCCAGCGGCAGAGTGTCCAGCAGGGAATAGAGAGCCCAGTCTCCTTTCCCCAGCAGCAGGACACTGTATTGGGAGCGGAGACAGTCGGTCTCCCTCCCCAGCGGATGGGAGTATGTATGGGAGAGGAGCTTGTTACCCCATCTCCCCAGCGACAGCTTAACGTACCAGGGGGAGACAGTAAGCCCCACAACCGTGCAGATGGGACCGTGCTCTCTTCACTTACAGCACAGGGGGTAGGGATAGTTAGTCCTGTCCCCCAGCAACAGGGCTGTTTAGCCAAAGGGGAGAAAGTCTGTCTCCCCCCACAGCAGCATGGTGGTTTGTCCAAAGGGGAGACAACCGGTCTCCCCCTCCAGCAGCAGAGCTGTGTATCCAAAGGGGAGACAGTCAGTCTCCCCCTCCAGCAACCAGGCTCCAACCAGGCTACTTCTGTGGTAGTGCTGGCACCAGGGCAGAGTACCGCTGGTCTCTGCCCATTCAGCAACCCACCTAGGCAGCCTACCAGTCCCCCACACAGCCGTGGTGAGGCACCTGGACATGGACAAGTTTCTCCCTTACTCGGGTGTAGTAACCATTTATTGTGGGTGGGCTGTACTGCTGTTTCTGTTTTGTGGGTGGGCTGCTGGACTAACCAGGGCACTGACCGGCAGGAGGTCAGATACCCTGTTAGTCTGTTTGGAAAAGGGGAGAGATGTGGCGGAACCAACCTCGCCACTATGTTCTGGAGAAGCCTGGTTGCTCGCCTGTTGCCTCTGGACTATGGCCCCATGGTAAAAGCTGGCATTTTCCCCTGCAGAAAGGCTTGTTCGTGCCTTTCTGCCTGGGTGTTCGGTAGATTGAATCTACCGAACCAACTCACAAATGAACGGACCACCTGGGCAAGGGATGTGCCATAGCACTATATGTTAATATTGTTAGTTAGTTATATTCTGTTAGTATATTGGTTTATGTGTAACGTTTAATTCTGTGAGTAGACCACTCTGAAGGTTTATAATGTGACAGTGACTCCAATAGTTTACTCCAACATCCATTGTTCTGTAGTAACTGGATTAACTGGTAAACTGATTATGTTGTGTACATTATGTTTCTTACTGTGTGTCTACTCACTGTATGGTAATTTGGTTTGCAGACTGAATGTCTAATCTTTTCCTAGCCCCAGTTAGTTGGAGAACTATGTTTAGTTCCTTCCCCCCATTGTATACTAATGTCATGTGTATGTCTTTTATAAGTCTGTGTTGTTTGTCAAATAAAGTTGTTCAATCTTGCTGTACCTAACTGCTAGATGTCCTGTCTATTTGGGTACAAAGAGCAAGGGTCCAGGAAAGACTTGCTGGGTGTGACGGTCCGTTACAAGTGAGATATGATGATTACAAAGCCTCCAATGCCATATGCTATATACTATATACAATAACAGTGAGATGCGATGATTACAAAGCCTCCAATGCTATATACTATATGCTATATACAATAACAGTGAGATGTGATCATTACAAAGCCTCCAGTGCTATATACTATATGCTATATACAATAACAGTGAGATGTGATGATTACAAAGCCTCCAATGCCATATGCTATATACTATATACAATAACAGTGAGATGCGATGATTACAAAGCCTCCAATGCTATATACTATATGCTATATACAATAACAGTGAGATGTGATCATTACAAAGCCTCCAGTGCTATATACTATATGCTATATACAATAACAGTGAGATGTGATGATTACAAAGCCTCCAATGCTATATACTGTATGCTATATACAATAACAGTAAGATGTGATGATTACAAAGCCTCCAATGCTATATACTATATACAATAACAGTGAGATGTGATGATTACAAAGCCTCCAGTGCTATATACTATATGCTATATACAATAACAGTGAGATGTGATCATTACAAAGCCTCCAGTGCTATATACTATATGCTATATACAATAACAGTGAGATGTGATGATTACAAAGCCTCCAATGCTATATACTATATGCTATATACAACACAAGTGAGGTGTGATGATTACAAGCCTCCAATGCTATATACTATATGCTATATACAATAACAGTAAGATGTGATGATTACAAGCCTCCAGTGCTATATACTATATGCTATATACAATAACAGTGAGATGTGATGATTACAAAGCCTCCAATCCTGTATACTATATGCTATATACATTAACAGTGAGATGTGATGATTACAAAGCCTCCAATGCTATATACTATATACAATAACAGTGAGATGTGATGATTACAAAGCCTCCAGTGCTATATGCTATATACAATAACAGTGAGATATGATGATTACAAAGCCTCCAATCCTGTATACTATATGCTATATACAATAACAGTGATGTGATGATTACAAAGCCTCCAATGCTATATACTATATGCTATATACAATAACAGTGAGATGTGATGATTACAAAGCCTCCAATACTATATTCTATATACAATAACAGTGAGATGTGATGATTACAAAGCCTCCAATACTATATGATTTATAGAATAACAGTGAGATATGATGATTACAAAGCCTCCAATGCTATATACTATATACAATAACAGTGAGATGTGATGATTACAAAGCCTCCAATGCTATATACTATAACAGTGAGATGTGATGATTACAAAGCCTCCAATGCTATATGATTTATAGAATAACAGTGAGATATGATGATTACAAAGCCTCCAATGCTATATACTATATGCTATACACAATAACAGTGAGATATGATGATTACAAAGCCTCCAATGCTATATACTATATGCTATATACAATAACAGTGAGATGTGATGATTACAAAGCCTCCAATGCTATATACTATGTGCTATACACAATAACAGTGAGATGTGATGATTACAAAGCCTCCAATGCTATATACTGTATGCTATATACAATAACAGTGAGATGTGATGATTACAAAGCCTCCAATGCTATATACCAGGGGTCCTCAAACTACGGCCCGCGGGCCACATGCGGCCCGCCGAGCACATTTGTCCGGCCCGCGGGGGGTGCTGCCGGTACCCCCCGCTGTTTACCTTTTTTTTTTTTTTCTTGCAGCCGCAGAAGATGCGGCTGCAGGAAAACGAAAAAAAAATCACCGCGACCGGATGTGACGTTTCGTGCAGAGAGGAGGGAACACTGCGCGAGACGTCCGGCCGGGGACACAGCAGCTGGAGGTAAGTGATGGGGAAGGGGGGGGGGAGGAGGGAGGTATAACGAGCACTGTACTATTCCTGGGCATCTGAATGGCATAATATTCCTGGGCATCTGACTGGCATAATATTCCTGGGCTCTTACTGGCACTCTATTCCTGGGCATCTGAATGGCATAATATTCCTGGGCATCTGACTGGCATAATATTACTGGGCATCTGAATGGCATAATATTCCTGGGCTCTTACTGGCACTCTATTCCTGGGCATCTGAATGGCATAATATTCCTGGGCATCTGACTGGCACACTATTCCTGGTATCTGACTGGCATAATATTACTGGGCATCTGAATGGCATAATATTCCTGGGCATCTGACTGGCACACTATTCCTGGGCTCTGACTGGCATAATATTCCTGGGCATCTGACTGGCATAATATTACTGGGCATCTGACTGGCATAATATTCCTGGGCATCTGACTGGCATAATTTTCTTGGGCTCTGACTGGCATAATATTCCTGGGCATCTGACTGGCATAATATTCCTGTGCTCTTACTGGCACTCTATTCCTGGGCATCTGAATGGCATAATATTCCTGGGCATCTGACTGGCATAATATTACTGGGCATCTGAATGGCATAATATTCCTGGACATATGAATGGCATAATATTCCTGGGCATCTGACAGGCACACTATTCCTGGGCATCTGACTGGCACACTATTCCTGGGCATCTGACTAGAATAATATTCCTGGGCTCTTACTGGCACTCTATTCCTGGGCATCTGAATGGCATAATATTCCTGGGCATATGAATGGCAAAATATTCCTGGGCATCTGACAGGCACACTATTCCTGGGCATCTGACTGGCACACTATTCCTGGGCATCTGACTGGCATAATATTCCTGGGCTCTTACTGGCACTCTATTCCTGGGCATCTGAATGGCATAATATTCCTGGACATATGAATGGCATAATATTCCTGGGCATCTGACAGGCACACTATTCCTGGGCATCTGACTGGCACACTATTCCTGGGCATCTGACTGGCATAATATTCCTGGGCTCTTACTGGCACTCTATTCCTGGGCATCTGAATGTCATAATATTCCTGGGCATCTGACTGGCACACTATTCCTGGGCATCTGAATGGCATAATATTCCTGGGCATCTGAATGGCATAATATTCCTGGGCATCTGACTGGCACACTATTCCTGGGCATCTGACTGGCATAATATTCCTGGACATATGAATGGCATAATATTCCTGGGCATCTGACAGGCACACTATTCCTGGGCATCTGACTGGCATAATATTCCTGGGCTCTTACTGGCACTCTATTCCTGGGCATCTGAATGGCATAATATTCCTGGACATATGAATGGCATAATATTCCTGGGCATCTAAATGGCATAATATTCCTGGACATATGAATGGCATAATATTCCTGGGCATCTGACAGGCACACTATTCCTGGGCATCTGACTGGCACACTATTCCTGGGCATCTGACTGGCATAATATTCCTGGGCTCTTACTGGCACTCTATTCCTGGGCATCTGAATGGCATAATATTCCTGGGCATCTGACTGGCACACTATTCCTGGGCATCTGAATGGCATAATATTCCTGGGCATCTGAATGGCATAATATTCCTGGGCATCTGACAGGCACACTATTCCTGGGCATCTGACTGGCACACTATTCCTGGGCATCTGAATGGCATAATTTTCTTGGGCTCTGACTGGCATAATATTCCTGGGCATCTGACTGGCATAATATTCCTGGGCTCTTACTGGCACTCTATTCCTGGGCATCTGAATGGCATAATATTCCTGGGCATCTGAATGGCATAATATTCCTGGGCATCTGACAGGCATAATATTCCTGGGCATCTGACTGGCATAATATTCCTGGGAATCTAACTGGCATAATATTCCTGGGCATCTGACTGGCACAATATTACTGGGCTCTGACTGGCATAATATTACTGGGCTCTGACTGGCATGATATCCCTGGGCATCTGACTGGCACACTATTCCCATTGAAATACTGGTAAGTTTGTTGATTTAACTTTACTTCATTTTAAATATTGTATTTGTTCCCGTTTTGTTTCTTCACTTCAAAATAAGATATATGCAGTGTGCATAGGAATTTGTTCATAGTTTTTGTTTTTACTATAGTCCGGCCCTCCAACGGTCTGAGGGACAGTGAACTGGCCCCCTGTTTAAAAAGTTTGAGGACCCCTGCTATATACTATATGCGATACACAATAACAGTGAGATGTGATGATTACAAAGCCTCCAGTGCTAAATGCTATATATAATAACAGTGAGATGTGATGATTACACAGCCTCCAATGCTATATGCTATATACAATAACAGTGAGATGTGATGATTACAAAGCCTCCAGTGCTAAATGCTATATATAATAACAGTGAGATGTGATGATTACAAAGCCTCCAATGCTATATACTATACACAATAACTGTGAGATGTGATGATTACACAGCCTCCAATACTATATGCTATATACAATAACAGTGAGATGTGATGATTACAAAGCCTCCAATACTATATGCTATATACAATAACAGTGAGATGTGATGATTACACAGCCTCCAATGCTATATACTATATACAATAAGTGAGATGTGATAACAAAGCCTTCAGTGCTATATGCTATATACAATAACAGTGAGATATGATGATTACAAAGCCACCAATGCTATATAATATATGCTATATACAATAAGTGAGATGTGATGATTACAAAGCCTCCAATGCTATATACTGTATGCTAAATACAATAACAGTGAGATGTGATTACAAAGCCTCCAATGCTATATACTATATACAATAACTGTGAGATGTGATGATTACAAAGCCTCCGATGCTATATACTATAACTGTGAAATGTGATGATTACAAAGCCTCCAATGCTATATACTATATGCTATATACAATAACAGTGAGATGTGATGATTACAAAGCCTCCAATGCTATATACTATATACAATAACAGTGAGATGTGATGATTACAAAGCCTCCAATGCTATATACTGTATACTATATACAATAACAGTGAGATATGATGATTACAAAGCCTCCAATGCTATATACTATATACAATAACAGTGAGATATGATGATTACAAAGCCTCCAATGCTATATACTGTATACTATATACAATAACAGTGAGATGTGATGATTACAAAGCCTCCAATGCTATATACTGTATACTATATACAATAACAGTGAGATATGATGATTACAAAGCCTCCAATGCTATATACTATATACAATAACAGTGAGATATGATGATTACAAAGCCTCCAATGCTATATACTGTATACTATATACAATAACAGTAAGATGTGATGATTACAAAGCCTCCAATGCTATATACTATATACAATAACAGTGAGATATGATGATTACAAAGCCTCCAATGCTATATACTGTATACTATATACAATAACAGTGAGATGTGATGATTACAAAGCCTCCAATGCTATATACTATATACAATAACAGTGAGATATGATGATTACAAAGCCTCCAATGCTATATACTATATACAATAACAGTGAGATGTGATGATTACAAAGCCTCCAATGCTATATACTGTATACTATATACAATAACAGTGAGATATGATGATTACAAAGCCTCCAATGCTATATACAATATACAATAACAGTGAGATATGATGATTACAGTCATGTGCCAGACATCAGTCCGGTGAAGAGTCTGCCGAGGCAACGATGTGCGTAGACTTCTTGGCGCATTAGACAAGGAGCCCAGTCACAAGGACGTACACACAGCCGATGGCGCATGCACCACCAAAAGACTGTTTTAATAGCGATGATTTTCATTGGAGAGTTAATTTGAGACTGGCAGTGAATTTCTGTTTGGGGAATTCTGGCTCGTATTTAAACTGCATCCCGTGCCCTGCACCCCGTGGCGTGTATCCCGGGTCCTGCACCCCGGGCCCTGCACCCCGTGCCCTGCATCCCGGGCCCTGCACCCCGTGCCTTGTATCCCGGGCCCTGCACCCCGTGCCTTGTATCCCGGGTCCTGCACCCCGTGCCTTGCATCCCGGGTCCTGCACCCCGTGCTTATAGCGTTAAAGACTAGAAAGGTGTAAAGCGCAGTAGTCATTTAGTAAGAGGTCAGTATAAATGAGCAGTAATTACACAGTATCCTCACATAAAGGTGAAACACAATGACTTTATTAAGAGCATGTGAGGGAAGAGGGGCGGGTGTAGCTGTATATAGGGACCAGGTAGGGGGTAGTTATTTGTGGTAGAAGCGCTGGTTCTGTCCGTGCTGCATGTAAGGGAGACGTGGGGTCTGCTGGGGCGAAGCCTGGAAACTGGACTGGAAAATATAAAAAGCAATATAGTATATTACCAGAGAACAGCGTCACCCATCTCCTGCCCCATCCCAACTTACCTCCCACCGCCTGCCCCATCCCAACTTACCTCCCACCGCCTGCCCCATCCCAACTTACCTCCCACCCCCTGTCCCATCCCAACTTACCTCCCACCCCCTGCCCCATCCCAACTTACCTCCCACCGCCTGCCCCATCACAACTTACCTCCCACCGCCTGCCCCATCCCAACTTACCTCCCACCCCCTGCCCCATCCCAACTTACCTCCCACCCCCTGCCCCATCCCAACTTTCCCCCCACCCCCTGCCCCATCCCGAACTTACCTCCCACCGCCTGTCCCATCCCAACCGCACCCCCCACCCATCCCAACTTACCTCCCACTGCCTGCCCCATCCCAACCCCACCCTGTCCCATCCCAACTTACCTCCCACTGCCTGCCCCATCCCAACTTACCTCCCACCCCCTGCCCCATTCAAACCCCACCCCGTCCCATCCCAACTTACCTCCCACTGCCTGCCCCATCCCAACTTACCTCCCACCCCCTGCCCCATCCAAACCCCACCCCCTCCCCCATCCCAACCCCACCTCCCCCATCCCAACCCCACCTCCCCATCCCATAACCTTCCAGTGGAAGCAGTAATGGCTGACATTAGTTGTAGACATGAAACTTTTTATTAAATTGCTCTCAGTGATTAATATGGCCTTTGGATCAGAGTGAAGGCTGTGGCTGAATTACAGTAACTCCCACTCTCAGCACAGACTGCTTGAAATGTTCATTTAGGCCACAGGAGGGGGTTGGATGTTTACCTTGCTGGGTTGCATGGGCACTGCGATCTGTGGAGCGGGCAGGAGAGTCTGTGCTGGGTGGAGAGCCTGGGGGTGCATTGGACGAAGGGTGGACTGTGGAGAGATGGAGGAAAAGGTGAGGAATTGGCTGGAGCTGCAGAGAGTATCAGAGCGTGTGAAGCTTTACTCACAGAATCACTGAATCCAGACTGCTGGTTAGCGTGCTCCAACTGCTTCTGCAGAGGGATCCCACTGCCGGGAGCCATGAAACCTGCGCGGGGCCACGAGAGGAGATTACTATCCGAGACACAATCCCACCTACGCCATCCATGCCGAGACCGGATCCCACCTACGCCATCCATGCCGAGACCGGATCCCACCTACGCCATCCATGCCGAGACCGGATCCCACCTACGCCATCCATGCCGAGACCGGATCCCACCTACGCCATCCATGCCGAGACCGGATCCCACCTACGCCATCCATGCCGAGACCGGATCCCACCTACGCCATCCATGCCGAGACCGGATCCCACCTACGCCATCCATGCCGAGACCGGATCCCACCTACGCCATCCATGCCGAGACCGGATCCCACCTACGCCATCCATGCCGAGACCGGATCCCACCTACGCCATCCATGCCGAGACCGGATCCCACCTACGCCATCCATGCCGAGACCGGATCCCACCTACGCCATCCATGCCGAGACCGGATCCCACCTACGCCATCCATGCCGAGACCGGATCCCACCTACGCCATCCATGCCGAGACCGGATCCCACCTACGCCAGCCATGCCGAGACCGGATCCCACCTACGCCAGCCATGCCGAGACCGGATCCCACTTACGCCAGCCATGCCGAGACCGGATCCCACCTACGCCAGCCATGCCCAGACCGGATCCCACCTACGTCATCCATGCCGAGACCGGATCCCACCTACGCCATCCATGCCGAGACCGGATCCCACCGACGCCATCCATGCCGAGACAGGCTTCCACGTACCCAGCCTGTTACTATCCAGAGATCCCACGTACCCAGCCTGTTACTATCCAGAGATCTCACGTACCCAGCCTGTTACTATTCAGAGATCCCACGTACCCAGCCTGTTACTATACAGAGACCTCACGTACACAGCCTGTTACTATACAGAGAAAGGGAAAAAGACCCCACAATGTGACAGACCTGGGTGGGCTCCTGTATAATGGCTGTGCACGGTGTATCCTGGCTGTTGATGTGACAGATACTGCATGGTCTGGAACGCAGAAGCACCTAGAATAAGGGAAGGGGCGGGGCATGTGAGAGTGATTAATATTAATGAGTATTTAAAGCCACAGACATTAAAGGGAATTTATGGCAATAAAATTACCTCTGATTGGTTGGCTCCCGGCATAGTTGACTGGCCCTGCCTGTCCTGCACCAAAGCTATGCTGTGATTGGCTTACAGTGTAGGGGCTGTGCCCTGCTGGGCTGGTCTGATACTGACCGTGCTCCGCAGCGGTTGGGCTGAAGGATGGCTGCGATGTGTAATGGCGGCTCTGAAAGGAAAGTTAATGTTGGTTGTTTTATTTATATAGATTTTGTCTTTAGATGGAGGAAGTACCGATCAGTGGGGGTAACCGGATGAATACATACTATCTGATCAATAAAATATTTATAAAGGCAGGAAAATCTGATATTAAAAATGAACAGAGCAGTAAACATTGATATAATAAATCAATAGAGGGGACATCACCATACCCCGTAATGTTTTACAGTCATAAGGGTATTTATTCTCAAGTGCCCACTAATAAATGACCTGGGTAACACAGGCAATATGTATCAATCTGTATGACTATGTACTAATATGGATCAGTATGGACCAAACTGTATCAGTCTGTACCAGTATGTCATACAGATTGACACGGACAGATACAGATTGACACGGACAGATACAGATTGACACGGACAGATACAGATTGACACGGACAGATACAGATTGACACGGACAGATACAGATTGACACGGACAGATACAGATTGACACGGACAGATACAGATTGACACGGACAGATACAGATTGACACGGACAGATACAGATTGACACGGACAGATACAGATTGACACGGACAGATACAGATTGACACGGACAGATACAGATTGACACGGACAGATACAGATTGACACGGACAGATACAGATTGACACGGACAGATACAGATTGACTGAGTGGGGGGGATGCAGTGACTCTGTAGGACAGAGCGGTGAGTGGGGGGGATGCAGTGACTCTGTAGGACAGAGCGGTGAGCGGGGGGATGCAGTGACTCTGTAGGACAGAGCGGTGAGTGGGGGGATGCAGTGACTGTAGGACAGAGCGGTGAGTGAGGGGACGCAGTGACTCTGTAGGACAGAGAGGTGAGTGAGGGGACAGATCCTGGAGGTTTGGGACAGATCCTGAAATAAAGTTTGTAATGGAGACAGACTGACTCACCGTTATCACCGGGGGTCCAAACATCTGCTTGGCGCGATCGGCCATTAGAGAGCTGTGCCGGGAATGAGCTCCAGGACTGCCTGTGATAGGAGATTAAATGTAAATACGGCTGATAATCTCACAACGTCACACCTCGTACTCACTCAGTAATATCCTCCCTGCGCCGGTATATATAACATGCAGCGTAATAAATACACGCTCAGTAATATCCTCCCTGCACTGGTATATATAACATGCAGCGTAATACACACTCAGTAATATCCTCACTGCGCCGGTATATATAACATGCAGCGTAATACACGCTCAGTAATATCCTCCCTGCGCCGGTATATATAACATGCAGCGTAATACACACTCAGTAATATCCTCACTGCGCCGGTATATATAACATGCAGCGTAATACACACTCAGTAATATCCTCCCTGCGCTGGTATATATAACATGCAGCGTAATACACACTCAGTAATATCCTCCCTGCGCCGGTATATATAACATGCAGCGTAATAAATACACGCTCAGTAATATCCTCCCTGCGCCGGTATATATAACATGCAGCGTAATACACGCTCAGTAATATCCTCCCTGCGCCGGTATATTTAACATGCAGCGTAATACACGCTCAGTAATATCCTCCCTGCGCCGGTATATATAACATGCAGCGTAATACACGCTCAGTAATATCCTCCCTGCGCCGGTATATATAACATGCAGCGTAATACACGCTCAGTAATATCCTCCCTGCGCCGGTATATATAACATGCAGCGTAATACACGCTCAGTAATATCCTCCCTGCGCCGGTATATATAACATGCAGCGTAATACACACTCAGTAATATCCTCACTGCGCCGGTATATATAACATGCAGCGTAATACACACTCAGTAATATCCTCCCTGCACTGGTATATATAACATGCAGCGTAATACACACTCAGTAATATCCTCCCTGCGCCGGTATATATAACATGCAGCGTAATACACGCTCAGTAATATCCTCCCTGCGCCGGTATATATAACATGCAGCGTAATACACACTCAGTAATATCCTCCCTGCACTGGTATATATAACATGCAGCGTAATACACACTCAGTAATATCCTCCCTGCGCCGGTATATATAACATGCAGCGTAATACACGCTCAGTAATATCCTCCCTGCGCCGGTATATATAACATGCAGCGTAATACACGCTCAGTAATATCCTCCCTGCGCCGGTATATATAACATGCAGCGTAATACACGCTCAGTAATATCCTCCCTGCGCCGGTATATATAACATGCAGCGTAATACACGCTCAGTAATATCCTCCCTGCGCCGGTATATATAACATGCAGCGTAATACACGCTCAGTAATATCCTCCCTGCGCCGGTATATTTAACATGCAGCGTAATACACGCTCAGTAATATCCTCCCTGCGCCGGTATATATAACATGCAGCGTAATACACGCTCAGTAATATCCTCCCTGCGCCGGTATATATAACATGCAGCGTAATACACGCTCAGTAATATCCTCCCTGCGCCGGTATATATAACATGCAGCGTAATACACGCTCAGTAATATCCTCCCTGCGCCGGTATATATAACATGCAGCGTAATACACGCTCAGTAATATCCTCCCTGCGCCGGTATATATAACATGCAGCGTAATACACGCTCAGTAATATCCTCCCTGCGCCGGTATATATAACATGCAGCGTAATACACGCTCAGTAATATCCTCCCTGCGCCGGTATATATAACATGCAGCGTAATACACGCTCAGTAATATCCTCCCTGCGCTGGTATATATAACATGCAGCGTAATACACGCTCAGTAATATCCTCCCTGCGCTGGTATATATAACATGCAGCGTAATACACGCTCAGTAATATCCTCACTGCGCCGGTATATATAACATGCAGCGTAATACACGCTCAGTAATATCCTCCCTGCGCCGGTATATATAACATGCAGCGTAATACACGCTCAGTAATATCCTCCCTGCGCCGGTATATATAACATGCAGCGTAATACACGCTCAGTAATATCCTCCCTGCGCCGGTATATATAACATGCAGCGTAATAAATACACGCTCAGTAATATCCTCCCTGCGCCGGTATATATAACATGCAGCGTAATACACACTCAGTAATATCCTCACTGCGCCGGTATATATAACATGCAGCGTAATACACGCTCAGTAATATCCTCCCTGCGTCGGTATATATAACATGCAGCGTAATACACGCTCAGTAATATCCTCCCTGCGCCGGTATATATAACATGCAGCGTAATACACGCTCAGTAATATCCTCCCTGCGCCGGTATATATAACATGCAGCGTAATACACACTCAGTAATATCCTCACTGCGCCGGTATATATAACATGCAGCGTAATACACGCTCAGTAATATCCTCCCTGCGCCGGTATATATAACATGCAGCGTAATACACGCTCAGTAATATCCTCCCTGCGCCGGTATATATAACATGCAGCGTAATACACGCTCAGTAATATCCTCCCTGCGCCGGTATATATAACATGCAGCGTAATACACGCTCAGTAATATCCTCCCTGCGCCGGTATATATAACATGCAGCGTAATACACACTCAGTAATATCCTCCCTGCGCTGGTATATATAACATGCAGCGTAATACACACTCAGTAATATCCTCACTGTGCCGGTATATATAACATGCAGCGTAATACACACTCAGTAATATCCTCCCTGCGCCGGTATATATAACATGCAGCGTAATACACGCTCAGTAATATCCTCCCTGCGCCGGTATATATAACATGCAGCGTAATACACGCTCAGTAATATCCTCCCTGCGCCGGTATATATAACATGCAGCGTAATACACACTCAGTAATATCCTCCCTGCGCCGGTATATATAACATGCAGCGTAATACACGCTCAGTAATATCCTCCCTGCGCCGGTATATATAACATGCAGCGTAATACACGCTCAGTAATATCCTCCCTGCGCCGGTATATATAACATGCAGCGTAATACACGCTCAGTAATATCCTCCCTGCGCCGGTATATATAACATGCAGCGTAATACACGCTCAGTAATATCCTCACTGCGCCGGTATATATAACATGCAGCGTAATACACGCTCAGTAATATCCTCCCTGCGCCGGTATATATAACTTGCAGCGTAATACACGCTCAGTAATATCCTCCCTGCGCCGGTATATATAACATGCAGCGTAATACACGCTCAGTAATATCCTCCCTGCGCCGGTATATATAACATGCAGCGTAATACACGCTCAGTAATATCCTCACTGCGCCGGTATATATAACATGCAGCGTAATACACGCTCAGTAATATCCTCACTGCGCCGGTATATATAACATGCAGCGTAATACACGCTCAGTAATATCCTCACTGCGCCGGTATATATAACATGCAGCGTAATACACGCTCAGTAATATCCTCCCTGCGCCGGTATATATAACATGCAGCGTAATACACGCTCAGTAATATCCTCCCTGCGCCGGTATATATAACATGCAGCGTAATACACGCTCAGTAATATCCTCCCTGCGCCGGTATATTTAACATGCAGCGTAATACACGCTCAGTAATATCCTCCCTGCGCCGGTATATATAACATGCAGCGTAATACACGCTCAGTAATATCCTCCCTGCGCCGGTATATATAACATGCAGCGTAATACACGCTCAGTAATATCCTCCCTGCGCCGGTATATATAACATGCAGCGTAATACACGCTCAGTAATATCCTCCCTGCGCCGGTATATATAACATGCAGCGTAATACACACTCAGTAATATCCTCCCTGCGCCGGTATATATAACATGCAGCGTAATACACACTCAGTAATATCCTCACTGCGCCGGTATATATAACATGCAGCGTAATACACGCTCAGTAATATCCTCCCTGCGCCGGTATATATAACATGCAGCGTAATACACGCTCAGTAATATCCTCCCTGCGCCGGTATATATAACATGCAGCGTAATACACGCTCAGTAATATCCTCCCTGCGCCGGTATATATAACATGCAGCGTAATACACGCTCAGTAATATCCTCCCTGCGCCGGTATATATAACATGCAGCGTAATAAATACACGCTCAGTAATATCCTCACTGCGCTGGTATATATAACATGCAGCGTAATACACACTCAGTAATATCCTCCCTGCGCCGGTATATATAACATGCAGCGTAATACACACTCAGTAATATCCTCCCTGCGCCGGTATATATAACATGCAGCGTAATACACGCTCAGTAATATCCTCCCTGCGCCGGTATATATAACATGCAGCGTAATACACGCTCAGTAATATCCTCCCTGCGCCGGTATATATAACATGCAGCGTAATACACGCTCAGTAATATCCTCCCTGCGCCGGTATATATAACATGCAGCGTAATACACGCTCAGTAATATCCTCCCTGCGCCGGTATATATAACATGCAGCGTAATACACGCTCAGTAATATCCTCCCTGCGCCGGTATATATAACATGCAGCGTAATACACGCTCAGTAATATCCTCCCTGCGCCGGTATATATAACATGCAGCGTAATACACGCTCAGTAATATCCTCCCTGCGCCGGTATATATAACATGCAGCGTAATACACGCTCAGTAATATCCTCCCTGCGCCGGTATATATAACATGCAGCGTAATACACACTCAGTAATATCCTCACTGCGCCGGTATATATAACATGCAGCGTAATACACACTCAGTAATATCCTCCCTGCGCCGGTATATATAACATGCAGCGTAATACACGCTCAGTAATATCCTCACTGCGCCGGTATATATAACATGCAGCGTAATACACGCTCAGTAATATCCTCCCTGCGCCGGTATATATAACATGCAGCGTAATACACACTCAGTAATATCCTCCCTGCGCCGGTATATATAACATGCAGCGTAATACACACTCAGTAATATCCTCCTTGCGCCGGTATATATAACATGAGGCATAATACACACTCAGTAATATCCTCCCTGCGCTGGTATATATAACATGCAGCGTAATACACACTCAGTAATATCCTCACTGCGCTGGTATATATAACATGCAGCGTAATACACACTCAGTAATATCCTCCCTGCGCTGGTATATATAACATGCAGCGTAATACACACTCAGTAATATCCTCACTGTGCCGGTATATATAACATGCAGCGTAATACACACTCAGTAATATCCTCACTGCGCCGGTATATATAACATGCAGCGTAATACACGCTCAGTAATATCCTCACTGCGCCGGTATATATAACATGCAGCGTAATACACACTCAGTGATATAGAATGTATGGGAAGTGAGGGGAATGATGGGGAATATGAATGGGAACTAGTTACCTTGCATATTGATGAGGTGGGTCCCAGTGTGCATCACCATACCCTGCTGATAGGCTGCAGACGTCAGGGTCGTCAGGTCACTGTGAGAAAAGAGGAAAAGAGATTAAGCTTGACTCCTGGAATGTGTGATCTCCCAGGACGGAGAGTGCGTGATCACCCGGGACGGAGAGTGCGTGATCACCCGGGACGGAGAGTGCGTGATCACCCGGGACGGAGAGTGCGTGATCACCCGGGACGGAGAGTGCGTGATCACCCGGGACGGAGAGTGCGTGATCTCCCGGGACGGAGAGTGCGTGATCACACGGGATGGAAGTAGATCACTTATAACAGATCTTCCCCTCTCACCTCTGCTCCTTCCTCCTCCTCTTCTCCTCTTCATGAAGAACCTTCTTCAGCTGCAGAAACAGCTGATGTTTTTCCTCCTGAAGAGAATTTAACTTTTCTTGGAGCTTCATGATCTGCAAGAAACGAATAGGCTACAATCTAGTACAGGGAGCAACTTCTACCTGACCGTCACCCTACATCCTGAGCCACAGGGAGCAACTTCTACCTGACCGTCACCCTACATCCTGAGCCACAGGGAGCAACTTCTACCTGACCGTCACCCTACATCCTGAGCCACAGGGAGCAACTTCTACCTGACCGTCACCCTACATCCTGAGCCACAGGGAGCAACTTCTACCTGACCGTCACCCTACATCCTGAGCCACAGGGAGCAACTTCTACCTGACCGTCACCCTACATCCTGAGCCACAGGGAGCAACTTCTACCTGACCGTCACCCTACATCCTGAGCCACAGGGAGCAACTTCTACCTGACCGTCACCCTACATCCTGAGCCACAGGGAGCAACTTCTACCTGACCGTCACCCTACATCCTGAGCCACAGGGAGCAACTTCTACCTGACCGTCGCCCTACATCCTGAGCCACAGGGAGCAACTTCTACCTGACCGTCACCCTACATCCTGAGCCACAGGGAGCAACTTCTACCTGACCGTCGCCCTACATCCTGAGCCACAGGGAGCAACTTCTACCTGACCGTCGCCCTACATCCTGAGCCACAGGGAGCAACTTCTACCTGACCGTCACCCTACATCCTGAGCCACAGGGAGCAACTTCTACCTGACCGTCACCCTACATCCTGAGCCACAGGGAGCAACTTCTACCTGACCGTCGCCCTACATCCTGAGCCACAGGGAGCAACTTCTACCTGACCGTCGCCCTACATCCTGAGCCACAGGGAGCAACTTCTACCTGACCGTCACCCTACATCCTGAGCCACAGGGAGCAACTTCTACCTGACCGTCACCCTACATCCTGAGCCACAGGGAGCAACTTCTACCTGACCGTCGCCCTACATCCTGAGCCACAGGGAGCAACTTCTACCTGACCGTCACCCTACATCCTGAGCCACAGGGAGCAACTTCTACCTGACCGTCACCCTACATCCTGAGCCACAGGGAGCAACTTCTACCTGACCGTCACCCTACATCCTGAGCCACAGGGAGCAACTTCTACCTGACCGTCACCCTACATCCTGCATTACAGGGAGCGACTTCTACCTGACCGTCACCCTACATCCTTCGAATCTAATAGAGCAGTGATAGCACTGTGTTCTGTATGATGCTGTAATGGGAGCCGGGTAGCTCATTTAGCAATATAACTGCTGTTTATGTTGTGGTCATGTAGTCTCGGCCATGTCGTTGTGATCGCGTCATCGTGTTTATGTAGTTTGCACTGGATTATTGTCTCCGGACCTGCCACCGCCCCTCCCGTCACCCACCGTTACTGCCAGCAGCCCCTCCCGTCACTGCCAGCAGACAGGGTCTGCCACCGCAGCTGCTCACAGAAGGTAGGGGAAATGTAAAAAAACAAATGTTGCGGTGTGTGATGTGAACTTATTTAGGGGGGGTCATTGCACTGCCTATCACTCTCATCCAGCTGGTATTAATATGGGGGGGCGCGGGGGACTGCATTGCCTATCACTCTCATCCAGCTGGTATTTATAGGGGGGGGGGGGGCTGCACTTCCTATCACTCTCATCCAGCTGGTATTTATAGGGGGGGGGGGACTGCACTGCCTTTCACTCTCATCCAGCTGGTATTTATAGGGGGGGGGGGGGGGGAAGACGACTGCACTGCCTATCACTCTCATCCAGGTGGTATTTATATGGGGGGGGCGGACTGCACTGCCTATCACTCTCATCCATCTGGTATTTATAGAGGGGGGGGGGACTGCACTGCCTATCACTCTCATCCAGCTGGTATTTATATGGGGGGGGGGGGCGGACTGCACTGCCTATCACTCTCATCCAGCTGGTATTTATATGGGGGGGGGGGGTGGAATTCTATGATGACATGACTGACATTATGAAGTGACAGGAAGTAACTTAAAATGCTCTTGTATACACTAGGATGAGACAGTCTGATGACATCACTGAACAGGAACAAAACATCCATTAGCAGGCTGAAACAGATGAAGTAAAAGTCACCGTAAACCTCTGCAAATGTGCATGTTCATCTAAATGTAATGCAAAATGCCAAATATGCACATTAATATGCACTTTAATATGCATTAAGGGGCCAGACAGTGGTGATCCTCTAATCAGGACCATGGTCAGGAAGTAGGACCAGCTGTGTCAACACAGGACACGTCTAGGACTGGATGAAAGGTCTAGGACTGGATGAAAGGTCTAGGACTGGATGAAAGGTCTAGGACTGGATGAAAGGTCTAGGACTGGATGAAAGGTCTAGGACTGGATGAAAGGTCTAGGACTGGATGAAAGGGGGGAGATGATCAGTTCACCTGTTCTCGGGTTTCCTCCAGGGACATCCTCTCCTCCATCTCCTTCTTCCGCCTCCTCTCCTGCTCATCACGAAGCTTTTGTTCCATCATTTTATCTACCTCTTCCTCCTCTGTGAGGACAGGAGCCAGTTACCCAGAGCACAGCGAGCACATTGCATCATCATACCATTCCACTGCCTAACCCCACAGAGCGCGCCACTAACCCTACAGAGCGCGCCAGACTTACCTTGTCTTTTGCGCTCTCTCTCCATCATGACATGCCTGTGGAGGGCCCGTGCCATGGTGTTAGAGAGCTTGGGTCTCTCCAAAAGAGCCGGCATGATTGAGGAATGAGGTGCTGAAAGAGAGAGAAGCCAATGATATCTGATAAGCAAAGTGTTAATAAATGTAATCCTCATCTCACAAGTATTCACATAGCCCACCACCTGATGCCAAGCAGCAATCATTCACTCACCAAGCATCCATCACTAGAACTCTCTCTGGGTCAAGATGCCACTAATCAGTGGGGTATCACCTGGCACACGGCGCGTCAGGAGTGGTGGTACCACTGGGCATACGGCACGTCAGTAGTGTTGCTACCACAAGGCATGCGGTGCATCAGGAGTGGTGGTACCACCGGGAATGCGGCGCCTCACTTGGGGGCGGCATCGCTGGGTACGTGGGGGGTGACATTTCTGGGGAGGCATTGCTGGGTACACGGGGGTGGGGGGGGGGTGTTGGTTTAGCACACCGCTGGGTACACCGGGGAGGGGGGGCTTAGCACTGCTGGGTACACCGGGGAGGGGGGGGGGGTTAGCACCGCTGGGTACACGGGAGAGGGGGGGGGGGGGGGGGTAGCACCGCTGGGTACACGGGGGAGGGGGGGTTAGCACCGCTGGGTACACGGGAGAGGGGGGGGGGGTAGCACCGCTGGGTACACCGGGGAGGGGGGTTAGCACCGCTGGGTACACGGGGGAGGGGGGGTTAGCACCGCTGGGTACACGGGGGAGGGGGGGTTAGCACCGCTGGGTACACCGGGGAGGGGGGGTTAGCACCGCTGGGTACACCGGGGAGGGGGGGTTAGCACCGCTGGGTACACCGGGGAGGGGGGGAGTAGCACCGCTGGGTACACCGGGGAGGGGGGGGTAGCACCGCTGGGTACACCGGGGAGGGGGGGGTAGCACCGCTGGGTACACCGGGGAGGGGGGGTAGCACCGCTGGGTACACGGGGGAGGGGGGGGGTAGCACCGCTGGGTACACGGGGGAGGGGGGGGGTAGCACCGCTGGGTACACGGGGGAGGGGGGGGGGTAGCACCGCTGGGTACACCGGGGAGGGGGGGTAGCACCGCTGGGTACACGGGGGAGGGGGGGGGGTAGCACCGCTGGGTACACCGGGGGGGGGGGGGGGGTGGTAGCACCGCTGGGTACACCGGGGGGGGGGGGGGGGGTGGTAGCACCGCTGGGTACACCGGGGGGGGGGGGGGGGTGGTAGCACCGCTGGGTACACCGGGGAGGGGGGGTTTGCACCGCTGGGTACACTGGGGAGGGGGGGGGGGGGTAGCACCGCTGGGTACACTGGGGAGGGGGGGGGGGGGGGTAGCACCGCTGGGTACACTGGGGAGGGGGGGGGGGGTAGCACCGCTGGGTACACTGGGGAGGGGGGGGGGGGGGGGTAGCACCGCTGGGTACACTGGGGAGGGGGGGGGGGGTAGCACCGCTGGGTACACTGGGGAGGGGGGGGGGGGGGGTCAGCCTCAGGACACAGTAAGGGGTAAGTGGTAAGTGTCGCCCACCTCAGCGTCCAGCTCCCGGTTTGTTGCCCGTTGCGGGTGTCGGTGCTGACAGAAGTTAGCGGCCTCTTCCGGTCTCTTCCAGATTTTCCCATCACACTTCCTGTATCGCGACACTGACCTCACTTCCGCCAACCAAAGCAAGCCCGCCCTCCAGCAATGATCAGGAACTTCCGCCAGCCACGCGCAGATGATTGGCGTCACTTCCGGCGCCGGCTGTCAGAGCCGTCTCCCTGGTGAGGTCGTGAAGTGCCGGTGTGCCGTAAAGCGGGGCGGCTGTCATGGCGGAGCTGCATCCCCGCACCGGGAAACTGGTCACCCTGAGCAACGGCAACCGCACGGCGGCCCGGAAACAGCCGGCCCAGGAGTTCAACCAGGGGCTGGTGCTCAGCTGGAGGGCCCTGGGCCCCGGGGAGGTGTACACTGTACGGCTGGACCGCAAGGTACGTACCCAGGGGTCCCTGCCTGGGATCTGAGGGGTGAGGGGTACACTGTACGGCTGGACCGCAAGGTACGTACCCAGGGGTCCCTGCCTGGGATCTGAGGGGTGAGGGGTACACTGTACGGCTGGACCGCAAGGTACGTACCCAGGGGTCCCTGCCTGGGATCTGAGGGGTGAGGGGTACACTGTACGGCTGGACCGCAAGGTACGTACCCAGGGGTCCCTGCCCGGGATCTGAGGGGTGAGGGGTACACTGTACGGCTGGACCGCAAGGTACGTACCCAGGGGTCCCTGCCTGGGATCTGAGGGGTGAGGGGTACACTGTACGGCTGGACCGCAAGGTACGTACCCAGGGGCCCCTGCCTGGGATCTGAGGGGTGAGGGGTACACTGTACGGCTGGACCGCAAGGTACGTACCCAGGGGCCCCTGCCTGGGATCTGAGGGGTACACTGTACGGCTGGACCGCAAGGTACGTACCCAGGGGCCCCTGCCTGGGATCTGAGGGGTGAGGGGTACACTGTACGGCTGGACCGCAAGGTACGTACCCAGGGGCCCCTGCCTGGGATCTGAGGGGTACACTGTACGGCTGGACCGCAAGATACGTACCCAGGGGCCCCTGCCTGGGATCTGAGGGGTACACTGTACGGCTGGACCGCAAGGTACGTACCCAGGGGCCCCTGCCTGGGATCTGAGGGGTGAGGGGTACACTGTACGGCTGGACCGCAAGGTACGTACCCAGGGGCCCCTGCCTGGGATCTGAGGGGTGAGGGGTACACTGTACGGCTGGACCGCAAGGTACGTACCCAGGGGTCCCTGCCTGGGATCTGAGGGGTGAGGGGTACACTGTACGGCTGGACCGCAAGGTACGTACCCAGGGGTCCCTGCCTGGGATCTGAGGGGTGAGGGGTACACTGTACGGCTGGACCGCAAGGTACGTACCCAGGGGCCCCTGCCTGGGATCTGAGGGGTGAGGGGTACACTGTACGGCTGGACCGCAAGGTACGTACCCAGGGGCCCCTGCCTGGGATCTGAGGGGTACACTGTACGGCTGGACCGCAAGATACGTACCCAGGGGCCCCTGCCTGGGATCTGAGGGTACACTGTACGGCTGGACCGCAAGGTACGTACCCAGGGGCCCCTGCCTGGGATCTGAGGGGTGAGGGGTACACTGTACGGCTGGACCGCAAGGTACGTACCCAGGGGCCCCTGCCTGGGATCTGAGGGGTGAGGGGTACACTGTACGGCTGGACCGCAAGGTACGTACCCAGGGGTCCCTGCCTGGGATCTGAGGGGTACACTGTACGGCTGGACCGCAAGATACGTACCCAGGGGCCCCTGCCTGGGATCTGAGGGTACACTGTACGGCTGGACCGCAAGGTACGTACCCAGGGGCCCCTGCCCGGGATCTGAGGGGTACACTGTACAGCTGGACCGCAAGGTACGTACCCAGGGGCCCCTGCCTGGGATCTGAGGGGTGAGGGGTACACTGTACGGCTGGACCGCAAGGTACGTACCCAGGGGTCCCTGCCTGGGATCTGAGGGGTGAGGGGTACACTGTACGGCTGGACCGCAAGATACGTACCCAGGGGCCCCTGCCTGGGATCTGAGGGGTAAGGGGTACACTGTACGGCTGGACCGCAAGGTACGTACCCAGGGGTCCCTGCCTGGGATCTGAGGGGTGAGGGGTACACTGTACGGCTGGACCGCAAGATACGTACCCAGGGGCCCCTGCCTGGGATCTGAGGGGTGAGGGGTACACTGTACGGCTGGACCGCAAGGTACGTACCCAGGGGTCCCTGCCTGGGATCTGAGGGGTACACTGTACGGCTGGACCGCAAGATACGTACCCAGGGGCCCCTGCCTGGGATCTGAGGGTACACTGTACGGCTGGACCGCAAGGTACGTACCCAGGGGCCCCTGCCTGGGATCTGAGGGGTGAGGGGTACACTGTACGGCTGGACCGCAAGGTACGTACCCAGGGGCCCCTGCCTGGGATCTGAGGGGTGAGGGGTACACTGTACGGCTGGACCGCAAGGTACGTACCCAGGGGTCCCTGCCTGGGATCTGAGGGGTACACTGTACGGCTGGACCGCAAGATACGTACCCAGGGGCCCCTGCCTGGGATCTGAGGGTACACTGTACGGCTGGACCGCAAGGTACGTACCCAGGGGCCCCTGCCTGGGATCTGAGGGGTGAGGGGTACACTGTACGGCTGGACCGCAAGGTACGTACCCAGGGGTCCCTGCCTGGGATCTGAGGGGTACACTGTACGGCTGGACCCCAAGATACGTACCCAGGGGCCCCTGCCTGGGATCTGAGGGTACACTGTACGGCTGGACCGCAAGGTACGTACCCAGGGGCCCCTGCCTGGGATCTGAGGGGTGAGGGGTACACTGTACGGCTGGACCGCAAGGTACGTACCCAGGGGGCCCTGCCTGGGATCTGAGGGGTGAGGGGTACACTGTACGGCTGGACCGGAAGGTACGTACCCAGGGGCCCCTGCCTGGGATCTGAGGGGTGAGGGGTACACTATACGGCTGGACCGCAAGGTACGTACCCAGGGGCCCCTGCCTGGGATCTGAGGGGTGAGGGGTACACTGTACGGCTGGACCGCAAGGTACGTACCCAGGGGCCCCTGCCTGGGATCTGAGGGGTGAAGGGTACACTGTACAGCTGGACCGCAAGGTACGTACCCAGGGGCCCCTGCCTGGGATCTGAGGGGTACACTGTACGGCTGGACCGCAAGGTACGTACCCAGGGGCCCCTGCCTGGGATCTGAGGGGTGACGGGTACACTGTACGGCTGGACCGCAAGGTGTGCAGTGGTCGCTGTTGGGTGCAGTTTATTTAGTGGTCGCTGTTGGGTGCAGTTTATTTAGTGGTCGCTGTTGGGTGCAGTTTATTTAGTGGTCGCTGTTGGGTGCAGTTTATTTAGTGGTCACTGTTGGGTGCAGTTTATTTAGTGGTCGCTGTTGGGTGCAGTTTATTTAGTGGTCGCTGTTGGGTGCAGTTTATTTAGTGGTCGCTGTTGGGTGCAGTTTATTTAGTGGTTGCTGTTGGGTGCAGTTTGTGCGTTGGTCGCTGTTGGGTGCAGTTTATTTAGTGGTCGCTGTTGGGTGCAGTTTGTGCGTTGGTCGCTGTTGGGTGCAGTTTGTGCGGTGGCCGCTGTTGGGTGCAGTTTGTGCGGTGGCCGCTGTTGGGTGCAGTTTGTTTAGTAGTCGCTGTTGGGTGCAGTTTGTGCAGTGGCCGCTGTTGGGTGCAGTTTGTGCGGTGGCCGCTGTTGGGTGCAGTTTATTTAGTGGTCGCTGTTGGGTGCAGTTTATTTAGTGGTCGCTGTTGGGTGCAGTTTGTGCGGTGGTCGCTGTTGGGTGCAGTTTGTGCGGTGGTCGCTGTTGGGTGCTGTTTATTTAGTGGTCGCTGTTGGGTGCAGTTTGTGCGTTGGTCGCTGTTGGGTGCAGTTTGTGCGGTGGCCGCTGTTGGGTGCAGTTTGTGCGGTGGCCGCTGTTGGGTGCAGTTTGTTTAGTGGTCGCTGTTGGGTGCAGTTTATTTAGTGGTCGCTGTTGGGTGCAGTTTATTTAGTGGCCGCTGTTGGGTGCAGTTTATTTAGTGGCCGCTGTTGGGTGCAGTTTGTGCGGTGGTCGCTGTTGGGTGCAGTTTGTGCGTTGGTCGCTGTTGGGTGCAGTTTGTGCGGTGGCCGCTGTTGGGTGCAGTTTGTGCGGTGGCCGCTGTTGGGTGCAGTTTGTGCGGTGGCCGCTGTTGGGTGCAGTTTGTGCGGTGGCCGCTGTTGGGTGCAGTTTATTTAGTGGTCGCTGTTGGGTGCAGTTTATTTAGTGGTCGCTGTTGGGTGCAGTTTATTTAGTGGTCGCTGTTGGGTGCAGTTTATTTAGTGGTCGCTGTTGGGTGCAGTTTGTGCGGTGGTCGCTGTTGGGTGCAGTTTATTTAGTGGTCGCTGTTGGGTGCAGTTTGTGCGGTGGTCGCTGTTGGGTGCAGTTTGTGCGGTGGTCGCTGTTGGGTGCAGTTTGTGCGGTGGTGGTCGCTATTGGGTTCAGTTTGTGCGGTGGTCGCTGTTGGGTGCAGTTTGTGCGGTGGTCGCTGTTGGGTGCAGTTTGTGCGGTGGTCGCTGTTGGGTGCAGTTTATTTAGTGGTCGCTGTTGGGTGCAGTTTATTTAGTGGTCGCTGTTGGGTGCAGTTTATTTAGCGGTCGCTGTTGAGTGCAGTTTGTGCGGTGGTCGCTGTTGGGTGCAGTTTGTGCGATGGCCGCTGTTGGGTGCAGTTGGCCGCTGTTGGGTGCAGTTTGTGCGGTGGCCGCTGTTGGGTGCAGTTTGTGCGATGGCCGCTGTTGGGTGCAGTTGGCCGCTGTTGGGTGCAGTTTATTTAGTGGTCGCTGTTGGGTGCAGTTTGTGCGATGGCCGCTGTTGGGTGCAGTTGGCCGCTGTTGGGTGCAGTTGGCCGCTGTTGGGTGCAGTTTATTTAGTGGTCGCTGTTGGGTGCAGTTTATTTAGTGGTCGCTTTTGGGTGCAGTTTATTTAGTGGTCGCTGTTGGGTGCAGTTTGTGCGGTGGTCGCTGTTGGGTGCAGTTTGTGCGGTGGTCGCTGTTGGGTGCCGTTTATTTATTGATCGCTGTTGGGTGCAGTTTATTTAGTGGTCGCTGTTGGGTGCAGTTTATTTAGTGGTCGCTGTTGGGTGCAGTTTATTTAGTGGTCGCTGTTGGGTGCAGTTTATTTAGTGGTCGCTGTTGGGTGCAGTTTGTGCGGTGGCCACTGTTGGGTGCAGTTTGTGCGGTGGCCACTGTTGGGTGCAGTTTATTTAGTGGTCGCTGTTGGGTGCAGTTTATTTAGTGGTCGCTGTTGGGTGCAGTTTGTGCGGTGGCCGCTGTTGGGTGCAGTTTATTTAGTGGTCGCTGTTGGGTGCAGTTTATTTAGTGGTCGCTGTTGGGTGCAGTTTATTTAGTGGTCGCTGTTGGGTGCAGTTTATTTAGTGGTCGCTGTTGGGTGCAGTTTATTTAGTGGTCGCTGTTGGGTGCAGTTTATTTAGTGGTCGCTGTTGGGTGCAGTTTGTGCGGTGGCTGCTGTTGGGTGCAGTTTGTGCGGTGGCCGCTGTTGGGTGCAGTTTGTGCGGTGGCCGCTGTTGGGTGCAGTTTGTGCGTTGGTCGCTGTTGGGTGCAGTTTGTGCGGTGGTCGCTGTTGGGTGCAGTTTGTGCGGTGGTCGCTGTTGGGTGCAGTTTGTGCGGTGGTCGCTGTTGGGTGCTGTTTATTTAGTGGTCGCTGTTGGGTGCAGTTTGTGCGGTGGTCGCTGTTGGGTGCAGTTTGTGCGGTGGTCGCTGTTGGGTGCAGTTTGTGCGGTGGTCGCTGTTGGGTGCAGTTTGTGCGGTGGTCGCTGTTGGGTGCAGTTTGTGCGGTGGCCGCTGTTGGGTGCAGTTTGTGCATTGGTCGCTGATGGGTGCAGTTTGTACGGTGGTCGCTGATCGGTGCAGTTTGTGCGGTGGTCGCTGATGGGTGCCGTTTGTGCGGTGGTCGCTGATGGGTGCAGTTTGTGCGGTGGTCGCTGATCGGTGCAGTTTGTGCGTTGGTCGCTGTTGGGTGCAGTTTATTTAGTGGTCGCTGATGGGTGCAGTTTATTTAGTGGTCGCTGTTGGGTGCAGTTTATTTAGTGGTCGCTGTTGGGTGCAGTTTTATTTAGTGGTCGCTGTTGGGTGCAGTTTTATTTAGTGGTCGCTGTTGGGTGCAGTTTATTTAGTGGTCGCTGTTGGGTGCAGTTTATTTAGTGGTCGCTGTTGGGTGCAGTTTATTTAGTGGTCGCTGTTGGGTGCAGTTTGTGCGGTGGTCGCTGTTGGGTGCAGTTTGTGCGGTGGTCGCTGTTGGGTGCAGTTTGTGCGGTGGTCGCTGTTGGGTGCAGTTTATTTAGTGGTCGCTGTTGGGTGCAGTTTGTGCGGTGGTCGCTGTTGGGTGCAGTTTGTGCGGTGGTCGCTGTTGGGTGCAGTTTGTGCGGTGGTCGCTGTTGGGTGCAGTTTATTTAGTGGTCGCTGTTGGGTGCAGTTTGTGCGGTGGTCGCTGTTGGGTGCAGTTTGTGCAGTGGCCGCTGTTGGGTGCAGTTTGTGCGGTGGTCGCTGATGGGTGCAGTTTGTGCGGTGGTCGCTGATGGGTGCAGTTTGTGCGGTGGTCGCTGATGGGTGCAGTTTGTGCGGTGGTCGCTGTTGGGTGCAGTTTGTGCGGTGGTCGCTGTTGGGTGCATTTTTATTTAGTGGTCGCTGTTGGGTGCAGTTTATTTAGTGGTCGCTGTTGGGTGCAGTTTATTTAGTGGTCGCTGTTGGGTGCAGTTTATTTAGTGGTCGCTGTTGGGTGCAGTTTATTTAGTGGTCGCTGTTGGGTGGAGTTTATTTAGGGGTCGCTGTTGGGTGCAGTTTATTTAGTGGCCGCTGTTGGGTGCAGTTTATTTAGTGGCCGCTGTTGGGTGCAGTTTATTTAGTGGCCGCTGTTGGGTGCAGTTTATTTAGTGGCCGCTGTTGGGTGCAGTTTGTGCGGTGGCCGCTGTTGGGTGCAGTTTGTGCGGTGGTCGCTGTTGGGTGCAGTTTATTTAGTGGTCGCTGTTGGGTGCAGTTTATTTAGTGGTCGCTGTTGGGTGCAGTTTATTTAGTGGTCGCTGTTGGGTGCAGTTTATTTAGTGGTCGCTGTTGGGTGCAGTTTATTTAGTGGTCGCTGTTGGGTGCAGTTTGTGTGGTGGTCGCTGTTGGGTGCAGTTTGTGTGGTGGTCGCTGTTGGGTGCAGTTTGTGTGGTGGTCGCTGTTGGGTGCAGTTTATTTAGTGGCCGCTGTTGGGTGCAGTTTATTTAGCGGTCGCTGTTGGGTGCAGTTTATTTAGCGGTCGCTGTTGGGTGCAGTTTGTGTGGTGGTCGCTGTTGGGTGCAGTTTATTTAGTGGTCGCTGTTGGGTGCAGTTTGTGTGGTGGTCGCTGTTGGGTGCAGTTTGTGTGGTGGCCGCTGTTGGGTGCAGTTTATTTAGCGGTCGCTGTTGGGTGCAGTTTATTTAGCGGTCGCTGTTGGGTGCAGTTTGTGTGGTGGTCGCTGTTGGGTGCAGTTTATTTAGTGGTCGCTGTTGGGTGCAGTTTATTTAGTGGTCGCTGTTGGGTGCAGTTTATTTAGTGGTCGCTGTTGGGTGGAGTTTATTTAGGGGTCGCTGTTGGGTGCAGTTTATTTAGTGGCCGCTGTTGGGTGCAGTTTATTTAGTGGCCGCTGTTGGGTGCAGTTTATTTAGTGGCCGCTGTTGGGTGCAGTTTGTGCGGTGGCCGCTGTTGGGTGCAGTTTGTGCGGTGGTCGCTGTTGGGTGCAGTTTATTTAGTGGTCGCTGTTGGGTGCAGTTTATTTAGTGGTCGCTGTTGGGTGCAGTTTATTTAGTGGTCGCTGTTGGGTGCAGTTTATTTAGTGGTCGCTGTTGGGTGCAGTTTATTTAGTGGTCGCTGTTGGGTGCAGTTTGTGTGGTGGTCGCTGTTGGGTGCAGTTTGTGTGGTGGTCGCTGTTGGGTGCAGTTTGTGTGGTGGTCGCTGTTGGGTGCAGTTTATTTAGTGGCCGCTGTTGGGTGCAGTTTATTTAGCGGTCGCTGTTGGGTGCAGTTTATTTAGCGGTCGCTGTTGGGTGCAGTTTGTGTGGTGGTCGCTGTTGGGTGCAGTTTATTTAGTGGTCGCTGTTGGGTGCAGTTTGTGTGGTGGTCGCTGTTGGGTGCAGTTTGTGTGGTGGCCGCTGTTGGGTGCAGTTTATTTAGCGGTCGCTGTTGGGTGCAGTTTATTTAGCGGTCGCTGTTGGGTGCAGTTTGTGTGGTGGTCGCTGTTGGGTGCAGTTTATTTAGTGGTCGCTGTTGGGTGCAGTTTATTTAGTGGTCGCTGTTGGGTGCAGTTTATTTAGTGGCCGCTGTTGGGTGCAGTTTGTGCTGTGGCCGCTGTTGGGTGCAGTTTATTTAGTGGCCGCTGTTGGGTGCAGTTTATTTAGTGGCCGCTGTTGCTTTTCTCCCCTGTAGATGAATTCGTGGAGTGGGTCTATGGAGATCGGATTGACCACACAGGATCCATCACTCTTAGACTTTCCCAGCAGTGCCACAGGACTGAAGGGCGGATCTTGGATCGTTTCTGGTTGCTCTGTGCTGGAAGATGGCCGCTCCATCATGGAGGAGTATGGACAAGACTTGGATCAGTTGGGGGAGGGAGACAGAGTGGGGGTTCAGCGTACTGTGTCCGGGGAGCTCCACCTGTGGGTGAATGGCAGAGACTGTGGCATGGCAGCCTCTGGGATCCCTCCACGAGTGTGGGCAGTTGTGGATCTGTATGGAAAATGCACCCAGATCACAGTCCTGTCTTGCCAGTCGCCTCCTGAGGAAGATGATGATGAGTCTGAAGACCTGGAAGGAGGTCAGTTTTTTATTTGAGAGATTGTGCCATATTAACACTTCACCTGTCCAAGTACCCGTGCAGACATGATGAAGGGCTCTGTCACCTACACATTCATTTTAGTGAATAGACCCCATTGTTTTTGCAGCAAATGCATAAAATAAGAGAAATATATCCTGTAAATGTGTCTCCAGCTTATGACATCACCTTGTGGCTTGATTTACCCTAATTTCATTTGGGACATGTGTGATTTGCAGTTGCTGCAGTGTTTAGGTCATTTTTTTATTCTCTACATTCATAGTATAAGGAATGTTTAGCTGACTGGTCTTTTAATAAACCCATGTTATTTAGAATCTTTGCTCTGTATAGCTCTATCAGGGGGCGGACATGTTGTTTAGAATGTTTGCTCTGTAATGGCTCTATCAGGGGGCGGACATGTTATTTAGAATCTTTGTTCTGTATAGCTCTATCAGGGGCAGACATGTTATTTAGAATCTTTGTTCTGTATAGCTCTATCAGGGGCAGACATGTTTAGAATCCTTGCTCTGTATAGCTCTATCAGGGGGTGGAGATGTTTAGAATGTTTGCTCTGTATAGCTCTATCAGGGGCAGACATGTTGTTTAGAATCTTTGCTCTGAATAGCTCTATCAGGGGTGGACATGTTGTTTAGAATCTTTGCTCTGTATAGCTCTATCAGGGGGCGGACATGTTTAGAATCTTTGCTCTATATAGCTCTATCAGGGGGCGGACATGTTGATTAGAATGTTTGCTCTGTATAGCTCTATCAGGAGGTGGACATGTTTAGAATCTTTGCTCTGTATAGCTTTATCAGGGGGTGGACATGTTGGTTAGAATCTTTGCTCTGTATAGCTCTATCAGGGGGTGTACATGTTGTTTAGAATCTTTGCTCTATATAGCTCTATCAGGGGGTGGACATGTTGGTTAGAATCTTTGCTCTGTATAGCTCTATCAGGGGGTGTACATGTTTAGAATCTTTGCTCTATATATCTCTATCAGGGGGCGGACATGTTGTTTAGAATCTTTGCTCTGTATAGCTCTATCGTGGGGCGGACATGTTTAGAATCTTTGCTCTGTATAGCTCTGTCTGGGGGTGGACATGTTGTTTAGATCTCTAGGATCTTTCTCTCTCGCTCATGGATCTGTCTCTCTCGCATCGCCCTGTCTCTCGCATCGCCCTGTCTCTCGCATCGCCCTGTCTCTCGCATCGCCCTGTCTCTCGCATCGCCCTGTCTCTCGCATCGCCCTGTCTCTCGCATCGCCCTGTCTCTCGCATCGCCCTGTCTCTCGCATCGCCCTGTCTCTCGCATCGCCCTGTCTCTCGCATAGGATGATCTCTCTCGGATGATCTCTCTCTCTCTCTCTCTCTCGGATCGATCTCTCTCTCTCTCTCTCGGATCGATCTCTCTCTCTCTCTCTCTCTCGGATCGATCTCTCTCTCTCGGATCGATCTCTCTCTCTCTCTCTCTCTCGGATCGATCTCTCTCTCTCTCTCTCTCTCGGATCGATCTCTCTCTCTCTCTCTCTCTCTCTCTCTCTCTCTCTCGGATCGATCTCTCTCTCTCTCGGATCGATCTCTCTCTCTCTCGGATCGATCTCTCTCTCTCTCGGATCGATCTCTCTCTCTCTCTCGGATCGATCTCTCTCTCTCTCGGATCGATCTCTCTCTCTCTCGGATCGATCTCTCTCTCTCTCGGATCGATCTCTCTCTCTCTCGGATCGATCTCTCTCTCTCTCGGATCGATATCTCTCTCTCTCTCTCTCGGATCGATATCTCTCTCTCTCTCTCGGATCGATCTCTCTCTCTCTCTCTCTCTCTCGGATCGATCTCTCTCTCTCTCTCTCTCGGATCGATCTCTCTCTCTCTCGGATCGATCTCTCTCTCTCTCTCGGATCGATCTCTCTCTCTCTCGGATCGATCTCTCTCTCTCTCTCGGATCGATCTCTCTCTCTCTCTCTCTCGGATCGATCTCTCTCTCTCTCTCTCTCGGATCGATCTCTCTCTCTCTCGGATCGATCTCTCTCTCTCTCGGATCGATCTCTCTCTCTCTCTCTCGGATCGATCTCTCTCTCTCTCTCTCGGATCGATCTCTCTCTCTCTCTCTCGGATCGATCTCTCTCTCTCTCGGATCGATCTCTCTCTCTCGGATCGATCTCTCTCTCTCGGATCGATCTCTCTCTCTCGGATCTCTCTCTCTCTCTCGGATCTCTCTCTCTCTCTCGGATCTCTCTCTCTCTCTCGGATCTCTCTCTCTCTCTCGGATCGATCTCTCTCTCTCGGATCGATCTCTCTCTCTCGGATCGATCTCTCTCTCTCGGATCGATCTCTCTCTCTCTCGGATCGATCTCTCTCTCTCTCGGATCGATCTCTCTCTCTCGGATCGATCTCTCTCTCTCGGATCTCTCTCTCTCTCGGATCGATCTCTCTCTCTCTCTCACTCTCTCTCGGATCTCTCTCTCTCTCTCTCTCTCTCTCTCTCTCTCTCGGATCGATCTCTCTCTCTCTCTCGGATCGATCTCTCTCTCTCTCTCTCTCGGATCGATCTCTCTCTCTCTCTCGGATCGATCTCTCTCTCTCTCTCTCTCTCTCTCTCTCTCTCTCTCTCTCTCTCTCTCTCGGATCTCTCTCTCTCTCTCTCGGATCTCTCGGATCTCTCTCTCTCGGATCTCTCTCTCTCGGATCTCTCTCTCTCGGATCTCTCTCTCTCGGATCTCTCTCTCTCTCTCGGATCTCTCTCTCTCTCTCGGATCTCTCTCTCTCTCTCGGATCTCTCTCTCTCTCTCGGATCTCTCTCTCTCTCTCGGATCTCTCTCTCTCTCTCGGATCTCTCTCTCTCTCTCTCTCTCGGATCTCTCTCTCTCTCTCTCGGATCTCTCTCTCTCTCTCTCGGATCTCTCTCTCTCTCTCTCGGATCTCTCTCTCTCTCTCTCGGATCTCTCTCTCTCTCTCGTATCTCTCTCTCTCTCTCGTATCTCTCTCTCTCTCTCGGATCTCTCTCTCTCTCTCGGATCTCTCTCTCTCTCTCGTATCTCTCTCTCTCTCTCGTATCTCTCTCTCTCTCGGATCTCTCTCTCTCTCTCTCGGATCTCTCTCTCTCTCTCTCGGATCTCTCTCTCTCTCTCGGATCTCTCTCTCTCTCTCGGATCTCTCTCTCTCTCTCGGAAGATGTCTCATTGATTCTTCTCCCCTCAGGAGCCCTTCTCTCTCTCGGACAATCTCGTCCTGATAAATTCCCCAACAGCCTCGACACGGAGAACGGTGAGTGGTTTGACCGCTGCAAGATGTTGCACCACAACGAAGACCCATGAGCATGTGTGGGCTGTTGCAGATTTAGCGCCTCTGTTAGATTAAAAGAGATACAAGGATTTGTTATATTTAATTCCCGTTGTACCCCTTAGGCTTCCCCAGCACAGAACTGTCCACGGTGGTGAGTAATGCCATCCTCTCGGCATATCACGGCAGCCTTCTCAGCGTCAGCCTAGGCTCCCCACCGCCTCCTTCTGAACAATCTCCCCCTACCTCCAATGACGCCTTGCTTTTCCATGAGAAGTGCGGGACCCTCATCAAACTAAGCAATGGAAACAAAACTGCTGAGAGGAGAAGACCTCTGGACGAGTTCAACAATGGTGTGGTGATGACAAACCGGCCTCTGCGGGACTGCGAGATGTTCGAGGTAAGGATTGATATGTAACTACACAAGGGACCAGGAGAGGGGCAGTGTGTGTGATGCTAATCCCATGGTGCCATGTCAGATGATGCTAATCCCATGGTGCCATGTCAGATGATGCTAATCCCATGGTGCCATGTCAGATGATGCTAATCCCATGGTGCCATGTCAGATGATGCTAATCCCATGGTGCCATGTCAGATGATGCTAATCCCATGGTGCCATGTCAGATGATGCTAATCCCATGGTGCCATGTCAGATGATGCTAATCCCATGGTGCCATGTCAGATGATGCTAATCCCATGGTGCCATGTCAGATGATGCTGATCCCATGGTGCCGTGTCAGATGATGCTAATCCCATGGTGCCGTGTCAGATGATGCTAATCCCATGATGATGCTGATCCCATGGTGCCGTGTCGGATGATGCTGATCCCATGGCGCCTTGTCGGATGATGCTGATCCCATGGCGCCTTGTCGGATGATGCTGATCCCATGGCGCCATGTCGGATGATGCTGATCCCATGGCGCCATGTCGGATGATGCTGATCCCATGGCGCCATGTCGGATGATGCTGATCCCATGGCGCCATGTCGGATGATGCTGATCCCATGGCGCCATGTCGGATGATGCTGATCCCATGGCGCCATGTCGGATGATGCTGATCCCATGGCGCCATGTCGGATGATGCTGATCCCATGGCGCCATGTCGGATGATGCTGATCCCATGGCGCCATGTCGGATGATGCTGATCCCATGGCGCCATGTCGGATGATGCTGATCCCATGGCGCCATGTCGGATGATGCTGATCCCATGGCGCCATGTCGGATGATGCTGATCCCATGGCGCCATGTCGGATGATGCTGATCCCATGGCGCCATGTCGGATGATGCTGATCCCATGGCGCCATGTCGGATGATGCTGATCCCATGGCGCCATGTCGGATGATGCTGATCCCATGGCGCCATGTCGGATGATGCTGATCCCATGGCGCCATGTCGGATGATGCTGATCCCATGGCGCCATGTCGGATGATGCTGATCCCATGGCGCCATGTCGGATGATGCTGATCCCATGGCGCCATGTCGGATGATGCCGATTAAAAACGAGAGGGGCAGTGTGTGTCCCAGGAACAGGTTGGGGGCTTGTGTTTTTACATCGTCCACCTAACCCATCTGCTCTTGGTAGATTCGGATAGACAAGCTGGTGGATAAATGGTCAGGGTCCATAGAAATTGGAGTAACCACTCACAACCCCAACAGTCTGGAATACCCTGCCACCATGACCAACCTGCGCTCAGGTGAGTAATGTACCATGAAGCCGTGTATTTGACTTTTGCACCTTGACCCTCCCCTGAGGTGCATTATCCCAAAGTACACTGCTTACCTGTGTCACATAAGTCGCGTGACCCCCGAGCGTACACCACCTCCTCCCCGAGTCGCGTGACCCCCGAGCGTACACCACCTCCTCCCCGAGTCGCGTGACCCCCGAGCGTACACCACCTCCTCCCCGAGCGTACACCACCTCCTCCCCGAGCGTACACCACCTCCTCCCCGAGCGTACACCACCTCCTCCCCGAGCGTACACCACCTCCTCCCCGAGCGTACACCACCTCCTCCCCGAGTCGCGTGACCCCCGAGCGTACACCACCTCCTCCCCGAGTCGCGTGACCCCCGAGAGTACACCTCCTCCTCCCCCCCGAGTCGCATGACCCCCAAGTTACTTCTGATGTCTCCATTGTGTTATGTAGGCTTGCGTTTTTGGTTTCCCTCCTCAGGTAATTCCTTCCCCTTCTCTCTCCGGGCAGATTCTCCCCTGAGTAATCCCTTCGCTCCGCTCCCCGCAGGTACCATTATGATGAGCGGATGTGGGATTTTAACCAATGGGAAAGGGACTCGCAGGGAATACTGCGAGTTCAGCTTAGACGAGTTGCAGGTAAGAAACTGGCTCTCACTTCCTCATCTCATACTGGCAAACACTCTCTCATACTGGCACTACAGTTACCTGTGTACAGTTTTACCCACATTGCATCTGTCCTATGCAATGTTTGTCATTTCCATCCATGTTCTGATTTAGGTACAGCGCCCTCTGCTGCTGGGAATCCAATTAACCTGTGTCTCTCCCTAGGAGGGCGATCACATCGGACTTACTAGGAAATCAAGCGGAGCGCTTCATTTTTACATCAACGGCATGGACCAGGGTGAGAGCGAGCCATCCAACTGTACCATAACCCCTCCCTCCCTCAATAACACGCCCGACTGTTCTCCCCTCCCCCAATAACACGCCAGACTATCCTCCCCTCCCTCCCCCAATAACATGCCCCACTATCCTCCCGTCCCTCCTTCAATAACATGCCCGACTGTCCGCCCCTCCCCCAATAACACGCCAGACTATCCTCCCCTCCCTCCCTCCCCCAATAACATGCCCCACTATCCTCCCCTCCCTCCCCCAATAACACGCCCGACTGTCCTCCCCTCCCTCCCCCAATAAAACACGCCCGACTGTCCTCCCTTCCCTCCCCCAATAACACGCTCCACTGTCCTCCCCTCCCCCAATAAAACACGCCCGACTGTCCTCCCTTCCCTCCCCCAATAACACGCCCCACTGTCCTCCCCTCCCTCCCCCAATAACACGCCCCACTGTCCTCCCATCCCACCCCCAATAACACGCCCCACTGTCCTCCCATCCCACCCCCAATAACACGCCCCACTGTCCTCCCCTCCCCCAATAACACGCCATACTCTCCTGCTGTAAAATGCTGCACTTTCTCTGATGTCATGCAGGTGTCGCCTCCTGCCAGACGCCTCCTGTGGTTTATGGTGTTGTTGACCTCTATGGTATGGCCGTCAAGGTGACCATTGTCCACAATCATAACCACGCTGACCGTCTGCGGAGGAATAATGCCATTCTGCGGGCACGGTCGCCAGACACAGGTCGACAAGACTCGTCCACCCCAGAACCCGGGCAGCTGCTCTTCCACACAAATTGTGGCCAGAAAGCATCCATTATCAATGCTGGACGCACGGCTCTCAGACCACAGTATGTACGATGTACGCCGCCTCCATTTATAACAGTCCATTGCGCCCTATGACACGACCGCTGTCACGGTGACATCACGGCCGCTCTGACGCTGGCCTCACGCGACGTGGCCGCTCTGACGCTGGCCTCACGCGACGCGGCCGCTCTGACGCTGGCCTCACGCGACGCGGCCGCTCTGACGCTGGCCTCACGCGACGCGGCCGCTCTGACGCTGGCCTCACGCGACGCGGCCGCTCTGACGCTGGCCTCACGCGACGCGGCCGCTCTGACGCTGGCCTCACGCGACGCGGCCGCTCTGACGCTGGCCTCACGCGACGCGGCCGCTCTGACGCTGGCCTCACGCGACGCGGCCGCTCTGACGCTGGCCTCACGCGACGCGGCCGCTCTGACGCTGGCCTCACGCGACGCGGCCGCTCTGACGCTGGCCTCACGCGACGCGGCCGCTCTGACGCTGGCCTCACGCGACGCGGCCGCTCTGACGCTGGCCTCACGCGACGCGGCCGCTCTGACGCTGGCCTCACGCGACGCGGCCGCTCTGACGCTGGTCTCACACTGTGCAGGAGAAAGGGAACGTTACAACTTTCTGATGATAGGGATTGCCCGCTGTGTATCTTTCTGGTTTGTCGTGTTAGGTGCCAGAGCAATCTATCTCCATCTGAACCATATACAACATAGGTTAAGTGTTATAAATTGTTGTGAAAACCCCTCCACTTATAATTCAGCGGGTAGCAGAGGAATTATTAAACTTAAATCTACACACACATTCACAGTGCTACCACCACTGCAAAGGATTCTGTGTATGCACAAATAAATAAGGTTCACAATTATAGTTTTGCCTCTGTATGCACATTATACATAGAGCCCTAGAAGCAAATGCCACTGGACTTCCCTTTAAATATAGGCCATAGGTGCAGAGCCAGATAACCACTCATATGAACCATCTGTCCAGCGAAAGGGTCCTGCTCTGGGGAGTATTCACACAGTGCGTGACTGTCTCTTTGTAACAGTGCCACGGATGACTTTAACCACGGTGTAGTTCTCAGTAACCGCCCCTTGCACAATAACGAGGTGTTCCAGGTTCGCATAGACAAGATGGTGGATAAATGGGCAGGATCGATCGAGATTGGGGTCACCACGCACAATCCAGCGTATCTCCAGCTCCCTTCCACCATGACCAACCTCCGCTCTGGTGAGTCTAAATGCTTCGTGAGTGGTGGATGTGGTATTCCGAGGGGGGGGGGGGGGCAGAGAGTTTGGCCAGGGTATACTGGCCGGGGGGCTGGCCGGGAATCTGGTGCCATGGTTTAGCCAAGGGAGTGATAGCAGGAAGGTTTAGCAGGGAGTCTGGTGGGATGGGTTTGGCAGCAGAGTCTGGTGGGATGGGTTTGGCAGCAGAGTCTGGTGGCATGGGTTTGGCAGCAGAGTCTGGTGGCATGGGTTTGGCAGCAGAGTCGGGTGGCATGGGTTTGGCAGCAGAGTCGGGTGGCATGGGTTTGGCAGCAGAGTCGGGTGGCATGGGTTTGGCAGCAGAGTCGGGTGGCATGGGTTTGGCAGCAGAGTCGGGTGGCATGGGTTTGGCAGCAGAGTCGGGTGGCATGGGTTTGGCAGCAGAGTCGGGTGGCATGGGTTTGGCAGCAGAGTCGGGTGGCATGGGTTTGGCAGCAGAGTCGGGTGGCATGGGTTTGGCAGCAGAGTCGGGTGGCATGGGTTTGGCAGCAGAGTCGGGTGGCATGGGTTTGGCAGCAGAGTCGGGTGGCATGGGTTTGGCAGCAGAGTCGGGTGGCATGGGTTTGGCAGCAGAGTCGGGTGGATGGATTTGGCGAGTGAGCCTGCTGGGATTCCTGGTGGGGGGGGGGGGGGGGGGGGGTTTGTGTTGCTGGTCTTCATTAAGCATTAATTAATCCTTGTCTGTAGGTACCTGGATGATGACTGGGAACGGAGTGATGCACAATGGAACGACCATCCTGGATGAGTACGGCCATAATCTGGACCGGCTCAAGGTCAGCGTGGGTGATTTATTTCTGGGGTGGGGGGGAAGGCTGGGTGATGTGTTTCTGGGGTGGGGGGGAAGGCTGGATGATGTGTTTCTGTGGTGGGGAGGGCTGGGTGATGTGTTTCTGTGGTGGGGGAGGGCTGGGTGATGTGTTTCTGTGGTGGGGAAGGCTGGGTGATGTGTTTCTGGGATAGGGGAAGGCTGGATAATGTGTTTCTGGGGTAGGGAAAGGCTGGATAATGTGTTTCTGGGGTAGGGAAAGGCTGGGTGATGTGTTTCTGGGGTAGGGAAAGGCTGGGTGATGTGTTTCTGGGGTGGGGGGGAAGGTTGGGTGATGTGTTTCTGGGGTGGGGGAAGGCTGGGTGATGTGTTTCTGGGGTGGGGGAGGGCTGCGTGATGTGTTTCTGGGATAGGGGAAGGCTGGATGATGTCTTTCTGTGGTAGGGGAAGGCTGGGTGATGTGTTTCTGGGGTGGGGGAAGGCTGGGTGATGTGTTTCTGGGGTGGGGGAAGGCTGGGTGATGTGTTTCTGGGGTGGGGGAGGGCTGCGTGATGTGTTTCTGGGATAGGGGAAGGCTGGATGATGTCTTTCTGTGGTAGGGGAAGGCTGGGTGATGTGTTTCTGGGGTGGGGGAAGGCTGGGTGATGTGTTTCTGGGGTGGGGGAAGGCTGGGTGATGTGTTTCTGGGGTGGGGGAAGGCTGGGTGATGTGTTTCTGGGGTGGGGGAAGGCTGGGTGATGTGTTTCTGGGGTGGGGGGAAGGCTGGGTGATGTATGTGTCACTGTGGGGGACACGTTTACATAGTTAATTAGGTTGAAAAAACAAAGTTCAGCTATTGCACACACCCCTATTAGAAGAAACCCACTGAGACATTACTAATGCCGACAGACTCGCCTGATCTAGATTTACTCGTTTTAACACTGTATCCATTTCATATCTAAAAAAACATCCAACTGTTTGATAAATAAATTGAATGAACTGGCCAAAACCACATTAAATGGCAGCAAATTCCGCAATGTAACAGTAAAGAAACCTTCTCTGTGTCTTCAGATGGCAGTCTATTATACAATGTAACCCCCTAACAGTAAGGAAACCTTCTCTGTGTCTACAGATGGCAGTCTATTATACAATGTAACCCCCTAACAGTAAGGAAACCTTCTCTGTGTCTTCAGATGGCAGTCTGTTATACAATGTAACCCCCTAACAGTAAGGAAACCTTCTCTGTGTCTTCAGATGGCAGTCTATTATACAATGTAACCCCCCAACAGTAAGGAAACCTTCTCTATGTCTTCAGATGGCAGTCTATTATACAATGTAACCCCCTAACAGTAAGGAAACCTTCTCTATGTCTTCAGATGGCAGTCTATTATACAATGTAACCTCCTAACAGTAAGGAAACCTTCTCTGTGTCTTCAGATGTCAGTCTATTATACAATGTAACCCCCTAACAGTAATGAAACCTTCTCTGTGTCTTCAGATGGCAGTCTATTATACAATGTAACCTCCTAACAGTAAGGAAACCTTCTCTGTGTCTTCAGATGGCAGTCTATTATACAATGTAACCTCCTAATAGTAAGGAAACCTTATCTGTGTCTTCAGATGGCAGTCTATTATACAATGTAACCCCCTAACAGTAAGGAAACCTTCTCTATGTCTTCAGATGGCAGTCTATTATACAATGTAACCCCCTAACAGTAAGGAAACCTTCTCTATGTCTTCAGATGGCAGTCTATTATACAATGTAACCCCCTAACAGTAATGAAACCTTCTCTGTGTCTACAGATGGCAGTCTATTATACAATGTAACCCCCTAACAGTAAGGAAACCTTCTCTGTGTCTTCAGATGGCAGTCTATTATACAATGTAACCCCCTAACAGTAAGGAAACCTTCTCTATGTCTTCAAATTGCAGTCTATTATACAATGTAACCTCCTAACAGTAAGGAGACCTTCTCTGTGTCTTCAGATGGCAGTCTATTATACAATGTAACCCCCTAACAGTAAGGAAACCTTCTCTGTGTCTTCAGATGGCAGTCTATTATACAATGTAACCTCCTAACAGTAAGGAGACCTTCTCTGTGTCTTCAGATGGCAGTCTATTATACAATGTAACCCCCTAACAGTAAGGAAACCTTCTCTGTGTCTTCAGATGGCAGTCTATTATACAATGTAACCTCCTAACAGTAAGGAAACCTTCTCTGTGTCTTCAGATGGCAGTCTATTATACAATGTAACCCCCTAACAGTAAAGAAACCTTCTCTGTGTCTACAGATGGCAGTCTATTATACAATGTAACCCCCTAACAGTAAGGAAACATTCTCTGTGTCTTCAGATGGAAGTCTATTATACAATGTAACCCCCTAACAGTAAGGAAACCATCTCTGTGTCTTCAGATGGCAGTCTGTTGTACAATGTAACCCCCTAACAGTAAGGAAACCTTCTCTGTGTCTTCAGATGGCAGTCTATTATACAATGTAACCCCCTAACAGTATAGAAACCGTCTCTGTGTCTTCAGATGGCAGTCTGTTATACAATGTAACCCCCTAACAGTATAGAAACCGTCTCTGTGTCTTCAGATGGCAGTCTATTATACAATGTAACCTCCTAACTGTAAAGAAACCTTCTCTGTGTCTTCAGATGGCAGTCTATTATACAATGTAACCCCCTAACAGTAAGGAAACCTTCTCTATGTCTTCAGATGGCAGTCTATTATACAATGTAACCCCCTAACAGTAAGGAAACCTTATCTATGTCTTTAGATGGCAGTCTATTATTCAATGTAACCCCCTGTTTTGGATCTGATCAAGGGTCAGTTATGTTGATGTGTTGGTCCAAATTAGTTAGATAGGATACGTGCACGGAGAGAAAAGACACTGACACACTCTGTGGAGTCAACGCAAATCTCTACTTTATTAAGTGCGACACAGCTGATTATATACTTCAAGGATATAGGTGTGGAAAGCTATTATGTTACCAATTGATTGGTTATAAGGATGAATGATTGACAAGCTACGCCGTTATGCAAATGTAAAGGTTCTCTTAGCTAAGCTACGTAACAGGATGCAGCTGCATCCTGTGAAGCAACATCTCTTTCTGTTAAGCACAGCAATTTTCTGCATTATGTCAGTTTCTTAGCAAGCAAGTGTCCATTTTGTCTTATACTGCCATGACAGTCCCCCCTTGGATCACTTGATTGCAGACTATCCCTATTACCTAGCTCATCTGTCCCAATGTGCCTCGGAACTCTTTTCTTGCTGCACGTTAGACGAGTGATGGCTTGTCCATCACCCCCCTTGTTACAGACTTTGCACATAAGGAAGTCAGATGCTGTCCCTATCACAGAAACATTTCATGTTGTGAAGGGGGGGCTGTAAGGGATCTCGCATTCTCCACCAGGCCATCTTCTTCATACCCGTACATTAACATGATTGGTTTGTCATCGATTGGAGACAGGACTTTTTCTTAATACAAGGTATTAGACAACACGTGATAACACATAATATGGTCATTATTATAACAATCATGATACCCAACTGTACCAGGGCAGACTTCCATCCTTTGAACCACCCAAAATATTGGTCCCAGGGGTCAGGAATACCTGAGTTACGCTTCAATTCTTCAGATAAATCGGTCAACTTCTTAATTGCAAGGGTGACCTTACCATTTGGCCCAGTGTTACCAGGTATGTATGTGCAACAGGTTTCACCAATCATTTTACACACTCCTCCTTTCTCTGATAAAATCATATCTAAAGCTATTCGGTTTTGGAAAGTCATTAGAGGTAGCTTCTAATTGTTCTGCTACATCTTTTAGGGTGTCTCTTGTATAATTCACAAATCACTGTTGGTTATAATATATATAACTGATCCAGTCAACATTCTTGTTTACAGTGATTATCGGGGAGAAAAAAACTTTTGAATCCTGCTGCTACCTGGTCTCTAACTTTAATCTAATCTGGGATCCCCCTAGGAACTCCAATAACATCTATATACACATGGGGATCAAAACTGCCTATAACTACTATTATTAAAACAAAACACTTAACTATCTTCTAACCATGAGCATATGTCCAATGAAAACCTGTGGCCTACTTGAGATCTGTGACCACTTATCTTATATTATTTAACTACTGTAAGATAAAATTAGAATGGTCTGATAAAATAAAACAGCATATTCAATCAAAAATACCACATCCATAATAAAACTTATAATAACCGACTATGGCTGTCCTGTTTTACCAGACTGCCTCAGGACAATACTGACTAGGTTTAGACTTTTGGCGACTGAGCAGACCATGGCTTCGTTCCGCAGAGATATTGGACTTTTTCTCTTAAATATGGAAGGCCTGCCATAACTATCTAAATATGTTACATAATGGCATTACCTGATGACCCAAAAAACACATATGAGCACAAAACTAAATTAAATATCTATTGTTCATTGCTTCTCGTACCCTGCCTAATAAAACCCCTAAGGTTATTAGTTAGCAGTTCTCTAAAACCAATAAATGCATGTAAAAAAATTAATAAATAAAACATATTATTCCGGAGTTTGCTATTCCCCAGGACTGTTGTTGACTAAATACTTTAAAGTGACTTGGAGCAAAACTGAACATACATTCAGAACACACAAAATGGCATGCATTCAGACATAAAACGTGAGTCAGACGAAATGACAGCGGACAAAACAATATGGTCTCCCATCCACGACATGACTCCAGAGGCCCCTACAGTCCATATAATATTCATACTGTTCTCCCCTTTTATTCTTAGAAATTGACTTTGTCTGTTTTTAAGGATAACCATCAGGAGTTGCCTGGTCAACATAATCATTGTATCCGAGGTGATAAGGCACACTTCCTCGATTTCACACATTGGTAGGTCATCCAGCTTAATTGCACTGTAAGCTTCCATAATGGGGAATATCTGAGCAGTGTCTTCCAGTCTTCACGTAGGGGCATGGTGTCAGTGGTCAGGATGCACTTGAGGATGAGACCCTTGAAACAAACAACATAAACACAGACAATTAGCAACACTGATCTCACACATGCCAAACCACTTACAAGTTTCGCTCCAAGTGATCCTAGCCAATTTCCCAGTCCCAGGGGATCTCACGGACTACCTGTGGACACTTTTTAACCTGCTCCTTAAATCCATAATCCTTCTTGATTAAACTTTTTTTACAAAAACAAACTAACATATTCAAAATATCAGAGAAATTTCCTGAGATTTTATATACTGTCTATATAAAATCAAATTATCAAAATACAATTTCTTTATGGGTCGACCAAATCGTGTTTGTTAGAGTCAGCCAAATTGTTAAATTTCAAAAATTCACTATACTCTAAACATTCCCATAATAATACAATTAAACAAATCTTTACCATAAAAATTAAAAAATCATCAATAACAATTTTATACATCTATACTCAATGAAAATATACTTCCCAACAAAGATGATCCGTTGTATCTGTTGCAGACTCCTGGGTGATTTGTTTACGAGTTATCCTTAGGGTGAAGACTCAGTTTATGTTGGCTAATGATCAGGGTTTATTATGCCCATCAAAATACTAAATTGCTGCTCCTTTGTTGGCCTGTTTGTTAGTACAGGAATGTGCTTTACGTAAATAACGTGGATCCAGGAGTTGATTTGAACAACTTTCCCAACAATATTCCGATAAACTTTGTGAGAATCCTGTTACATGAGTTGGAAAACTTTTTCTTCTTTTAAAAATAAACCTTTTCTTTAGAAATAATTATGATCAGCATTAGATTCGTTGGTGCACTTTGAACTTGTCTTTTGTTGGCTGTACAGCTTTAATCTATATGAAAATAAAACTCAAAAAAATTCCAGTTAGTAACATGCAATATTTCACTAAACATCTTCAATTATTTGATTTGTGACTCGCATTTATTTTGCAGTCTCTAATCTTATTAATCTTCACATTAAAATATAATTAAAACATATTACTGCTAGTCTGTGTTGCAATATAATTATAAAACCTCGTCAAGCTGAACCATTCTTTTGTTCTTGAAATATTATTACTCTTTTTATAATCATAGTTCAATCAACTGATCATGTGAGAATATGTTCTCATACATAATAATCATGTATCTCTTTACCATTAGGACATATACTATCATGATTAGACTATATAACCATAGCACATAACACATAGAACTTCTCAACAACTAACAGTAACAGTAATTCTGGCCCGTTCTCCCCCTCCCTTCACAAAAAGAAGAAGTAATAATTTTGCAGCCGCTGCTACAATTCTCTTATCTGCAAATAGACTGTCAGAGAGAAGGGGGGCTTCTGGGGAAGCTTTCTCTCAACTTCACCATTAACTCCTACAACTCCAACAACACAATTTGTCTGTTTATAACACGACACTAAAAGCATGACATTAAAAACTTGTCTTGCATCTAAAACTTTAAACAACTTCTTAATATTCTCTCACCATGTATCACATGGGGTACTTTACCTTAATAATAACAATAATTAGAACACAACAAATTAAGATCTCATCTTTGCACGTGCGTGCGTGTGTATTTACTGTATATAAATGTGATAGAATGCAAACACTATCTCTGTGTCTATTTAAATACGTATTGTTCTTTACCTAGCAATCTAACATCCCTATAGTGTGAATGTTATATTCATATAACACCAACAGTGTAAGTAGCGCTGCACACAAATTCTAGTCACACTAAAAAAATAAAACTATTACAGTGTATGCAAGTTACCACAGATTATATTGGATGGGCAGGGAGTTGCTTTAAAACACTAATCAATACTTTTCAGCATAAACTAACAGTTCTGCCTCTTATTGCTATAAATACCGTTATTTCAAATTTTATCCGAAAGGCTAAAAATGCCGTATTTTGGTGACCACTCTGGTTTGAGTAATTTAGGAGATACGTACTCTCTACTCCACTAATTGTAAAACACTTTCTGTTCATCCATGTCTACTAGTATAGGGAATGGTTCCCTCATCCTCCTTCTCCTCCCCTTCATCATCCTCAGCCACCCTCAGCTGGGTTATAGGAGGTGTACAGAAAATACCATCTGGATTAATCATTGGATACAGGTGCTGTACCATTGGACAGGAGGGTAGGGGTTAAGGGGAATTACAGGTTCAGCCGTGGGAGTCAGCTGAGGATAAGATGGCACCGCTGCTAGGGCTTGGGGGACGTGTTGGGAAACTATATAAAGATGTGGCTATGTGGAGCACACGTAAAACACGTCTCTCTGGAAGAGGGGTTTTTCCGATCACATACGGGGCAAGTCCATCTTCCTTCTTTTTTGGCGGCGCCATTTTAGGGAGGTGGCTGCCCACTACTTTGCTTGGTTTACAGTAAAATCTATTTGAATCTTTGTCAAATTTTTGTTTTCCTCCTGTCCTTTCAAATTCTTTACTACAGTCAAACCACACCTTGACTGCCTTGCAACAGATTGTCATCTGTTAATTTGCCTCTTTTGTCATTAAACAATTGTTTCCATGTAATACTACACAATTTACCACCTTTACATACACCATAACATTTTTCTAACCTCGGTAGGCACTTGGCAAACCGTTTTCCTCTTTTTGTCCACCACGTACTGCTCAGGCAAGCAGTAACCCTTCGGGACACTTATATTATTACCCATTTGCCTCCATCAATTCCTGGGACTTGTCCGCAACTTAGTCTTATGACCTCCTGACATATATTTCGTATATTTTGTTGAGTCAGAGCTGGACACGTATAATTCTCTGTGACTATACGCACGTGTAGTTCTCCGTGACTAGACGCAGCCCACTTGGGCTTACTCTGACCGCCTCCTCCCGTCTGTCCCCACGGGTAGACAACCAGGCTGACCCGTGGTACAGGAATTTTGAGGTGACTTATTATTATACGGAAATATATGTCAGTCACTCAATATGTTTAAAACATATGGGGGGTTCCGTAACTTAATCTTGTGATTCACCATATACTACGTATATTTTGTTGAGTCAGAGTTGGACACGTATAATTCTCTGTGACTATACGCACGTGTAGTTCTCTGTGACTAGACGCAGCCCACCTGGGCTTACTCTGACCGCCTCCTCCCGTCTGTCCCCACGGATAGACAACCGGGCTGAACCGTGGTACAGGAATTTTGAGGTGACTTATTATTATACGCAGATATAGGCTAGTCACTCAAAGTTCTCCTCAGAATATACAACACATCAAGATATTATCAACATATGGGGATTCTTACTGTCATGCCCACACGATGCCTCTGGCTGGCGTCACATCCTCCCTCGGACAGATATACGAAGACTACATCAAGTGACACATGTAGGTAAGATGATAAACTTCCTCACCTCAATCACGGGCTGCAGTCCCGGTGTCTGTTGATGTGTCTCGCCTCTGTCCGATGGTTTGGGGGGTGTCCCGCCAGGAGGTCTCTCGTGTGCCCCACGTTGGGCGCCAACTGTTTTGGATCTGATCAAGGGTCAGTTATGTTGATGTGTTGGTCCAAATTAGTTAGATAGGATACGTGCACGGAGAGAAAAGACACTGACACACTCTGTGGAGTCAACGCAAATCTCTACTTTATTAAGTGCGACACAGCTGATTATATACTTCAAGGATATAGGTGTGGAAAGCTATTATGTTACCAATTGATTGGTTATAAGGATGAATGATTGACAAGCTACGCCGTTATGCAAATGTAAAGGTTCTCTTAGCTAAGCTACGTAACAGGATGCAGCTGCATCCTGTGAAGCAACATCTCTTTCTGTTAAGCACAGCAATTTTCTGCATTATGTCAGTTTCTTAGCAAGCAAGTGTCCATTTTGTCTTATACTGCCATGACACCCCTAACAGTAAGGAAACCTTCTCTGTGTCTTCAGATGGCAGTCTATTATACAATGTAACCCCCTAACAGTAAGGAAACCTTCTCTGTGTCTTCAGATGGCAGTCTATTATACAATGTAACCCCCTAACAGTAAGGAAACCTTCTCTGCGTCTTCAGATGGCAGTCTATTATACAATGTAACCCCCAAACAGGAAAGAAACCTTCTCTGTGTCTTCAGATGGCAGTCTATTATGCAATGTAACCTCCTAACAGTAAGGAAACCTTCTCTGTGTCTTCAGATGGCAGCCTGTTATACAATGTAACCCCCTAACAGTAAGGAATCCTTCCCTGTGTCTTCAGATGGCAGTCTATTATACAATGTAACCCCCTAACAGTAAGGAAACCTTCTCTATGTCTTCAGATGGCAGTCTATTATGCAATGTAACCTCCTAACAGTAAAGAAACCTTCTCTATGTCTTCAGATGGCAGTCTGTTATACAATGTAACCCCCTAACAGTAAGGAAACCTTCTCTATGTCTTCAGATGGCAGTCTATTATACAATGTAACCCCCTAACAGTAAGGAAACCTTCTCTGTGTCTTCAGATGACAGTCTATTATACAATGTAACCCCCTAACAGTAAGGAAACCTTCTCTGTGTCTTCAGATGGCAGTCTATTATACAATGTAACCTCCTAACAGTAAGGAAACCTTCTCTGTGTCTTCAGATGGCAGTCTATTATACAATGTAACCCCCTAACAGTAAAGAAACCTCTGTCTTCAGATGGCAGTCTATTATACAATGTAACCCCCTAACATTAAAGAAACCTTCTCTGTGTCTTCAGGTGGCAGTCTATTATACAATGTAACCCCCTAACAGTAAGGAAACCTTCTCTATGTCTTCAGATGGCAGTCTATTATACAATGTAACCCCCTAACAGTAAGGAAACCTTCTCTATGTCTTCAGATGGCAGTCTATTATACAATGTAACCCCCTAACAGTAAGGAAACCTTCTCTATGTCTTCAGATGGCAGTCTGTTATACAATGTAACCCCCTAACAGTAAGGAAACCTTCTCTGTGTCTTCAGATGGCAGTCTATTATACAATGTAACCCCCTAACAGTAAGGAAACCTTCTCTATGTCTTCAGATGGCAGTCTATTATACAATGTAACCTCCTAACAGTAAGGAGACCTTCTCTGTGTCTTCAGATGGCAGTCTGTTATAGAATGTAACCCACTAACAGTAAGCAAACCTTCTCTGTGTCTTCAGATGGCAGTCTATTACACAATGTAACCCTCTAACAGTAAGGAAACCTTCTCTGTGTCTTCAGATGGCAGTATATTATACAATGTAACCCCCTAACAGTAAGGAAACCTTCTCTATGTCTTCAGATGGCAGTCTATTATACAATGTAACCCCCTAACAGTAAGGAAACCTTCTCTTTGTCTTCAGATGGCAGTCTGTTATACAATGTAACCCCCTAACAGTAAGGAAACCTTCTCTGTGTCTTCAGATGGCAGTCTATTATACAATGTAACCTCCTAACAGTAAGGAAACCTTCTTTGTGTCTTCAGATGGCATCTATTATACAATGTAACCCCCTAACAGTAAGGAAACCTTCTCTATGTCTTCAGATGGCAGTATATTATACAATGTAACCCCCTAACAGTAAAGAAACCTTCTCTATGTCTTCAGATGGCAGTCTGTTATACAATGTAACCCCCTAACAGTAAGGAAACCTTCTCTATGTCTTCAGATGGCAGTCTATTATACAATGTAACCCCCTAACAGTAAGGAAACCTTCTCTGTGTCTTCAGATTGCAGTCTATTATACAATGTAACCCCCTTACAGTAAGAAGCCTTCTCTGTGTCTTCAGATGGCAGTCTGTTATACAATGTAACCCCCTAACAGTAAGAAGCCTTCTCTGTGTCTTCAGATGGCAGTCTGTTATACAATGTAACCCCCTAACAGTAAGGATACCTTCTCTGTGTCTTCAGATGGCAGTCTATTATACAATGTAACCCCCTAACAGTAAGGAAACCTTCTCTATGTCTTCAGATGGCAGTCTATTATACAATGTAACCTCCTAACAGTAAGGAAACCTTCTCTGTGTCTTCAGATGGCAGTCTGTTATACAATGTTACCCCCTAACAGTAAGGAAACCTTCTCTGTGTCTTCAGATGGCAGTCTATTATGCAATGTAACCCCCTAACAGTAAAAAAAAACCTTCTCTATGTCTTCAGATGGCAGTGTATAATACAATGTAACCCCCTAACAGTAAGGAAACCTTCTCTATGTCTTCAGATGGCAGTGTATAATACAATGTAACCCCCTAACAGTAAAGAAACCTCTGTCTTCAGATGACAGTCTATTATACAATGTAACCCCCTAACAGTACGGAGACCTTCTCTGTGTCTTCAGATGGCAGTCTGTTATAAAATGTAACCCCCTAACAGTAAGGAAACCTTCTCTGTGTCTTCAGACGGCAGTCTATTATACAATGTAACCTCCTAACAGTAAGGAAACCTTCTCTGTGTCTTCAGATGGCAGTCTGTTATACAATGTAACCCCCTAACAGTAAGGAAACCTTCTCTGTGTCTTCAGATGGCAGTCTATTATACAATGTAACCCCCTAACATTATTATAATAATAATAAATGGAGACATTGCTCTCGTTGCCTTCTTCCCGGTCATTAATATATAATAATAATAATAAATGGAGACATTGCTATCGCTGCCTTCTTCCCCCTCATTAATATATAATAATAATAATAATAAATGGAGACATTGTTCTCGCTGCCTTCTTCCCTGTCATTAATATATAATAATAATAAATGGAGACATTACTCTCGCTGCCTTCTTCTCTGTCATTAATATATAATAATAATAATAATAAATGGAGACATTGCTCTCGCTGCCTTCTTCTCTGTCATTAATATATAATAATAATAATAATAAATGGAGACATTGCTCTCGCTGCCTTCTTCCCATACATTAATATATAATAATAATAATAAATGGAGACATTGCTCTCGCTGCCTTCTTCCCCGTCATTAATATATAATAATAATAATAATAAATGGAGACATTGCTCTCGCTGCCTTCTTCCCCGTCATTAATATATAATAATAATAAATGGAGACATTGCTATCGCTGCCTTCTTCCCCGTCATTAATATATAATAATAATAAATGGAGACATTTCTCTTGCTGCCTTCTTCCCCGTCATTAATATATAATAATAATAATAATAAATGGAGACATTGCTCTCGCTGCCTTCTTCCCCGTCATTAATATATAATAATAATAATAAATGGAGACATTGCTATCGCTGCCTTCTTCCCGCTCATTAATATATAATAATAATAATAATAAATGGAGACATTGCTCTCGCTGCCTTCTTCCCTGTCATTAATATATAATAATAATAAATGGAGACATTGCTCTTGCTGCCTTCTTCCCCGTCATTAATATATAATAATAATAATAATAAATGGAGACATTGCTCTCGCTGCCTTCTTCCCCGTCATTAATATATAATAATAATAATAAATGGAGACATTGCTCTCGCGGCCTTCTTCCCTGTCATTAATATATAATAATAATAATAAATGGAGACATTGCTCTCGCTGCCTTCTTCCCCGTCATTAATATATAATAATAATAATAAATGGAGACATTGCTCTCGCTGCCTTCTTTCCCGTCATTAATATATAATAATAATAATAAATGGAGACATTGCTCTCGCTGCCTTCTTCCCCGTCATTAATATATAATAATAATAATAAATGGAGACATTGCTCTCGCGGCCTTCTTCCCGCTCATTAATATATAATAATAATAAATGGAGACATTGCTCTCGCTGCCTTCTTCCCAGTCATTAATATATAATAATAATAATAATAAATGAAGACATTGCTCTCGCTGCCTTCTTCCCCGTCATTAATATATAACAATAATAATAAATGGAGACATTGCTCTCGCTGCCTTCTTCCCTGTCATTAATATATAATAATAATAATAATAAATGGAGACATTGCTCTCGCTGCCTTCTTCCCCGTCATTAATATATAATAATAATAATAAATGGAGACATTGCTCTCGCTGCCTTCTTCCCCGTCATTAATATATAATAATAATAATAAATGGAGACATTGCTCTCGCGGCCTTCTTCCCCGTCATTAATATATAATAATAATAATAAATGGAGACATTGCTCTCGCTGCCTTCTTCCCCCTCATTAATATATAATAATAATAATAATAATAATAAATGGAGACATTGCTCTCGCTGCCTTCTTCCCCGTCATTAATATATAATAATAATAATAAATGGAGACATTGCTCTCGCTGCCTTCTTCCCCGTCATTAATATATAATAATAATAATAAATGGAGACATTGCTCTCGCTGCCTTCTTCCCGGTCATTAATATATAATAATAATAATAAATGGAGACATTGCTCTCGCTGCCTTCTTCCCGCTCATTAATATATAATAATAATAATAAATGGAGAGATTGCTCTCGCTGCCTTCTTCCCGCTCATTAATATATAATAATAATAAATGGAGACATTGCTCTCGCTGCCTTCTTCCCCGTCATTAATATATAATAATAATAATAAATGGAGACATTGCTCTCGCTGCCTTCTTCCCCGTCATTAATATATAATAATAATAATAATAATAAATGGAGACATTGCTCTCGCTGCCTTCTTCCCCGTCATTAATATATAATAATAATAATAATAATAAATGGAGACATTGCTCTCGCTGCCTTCTTCCCCGTCATTAATATATAATAATAATAATAAATGGAGACATTGCTCTCGCTGCCTTCTTCCCCGTCATTAATATATAATAATAATAATAATAATAAATGGAGACATTGCTCTCGCTGCCTTCTTCCCCGTCATTAATATATAATAATAATAATAATAAATGGAGACATTGCTCTCGCTGCCTTCTTCCCCGTCATTAATATATAATAATAAGAATAAATGGAGACATTGCTCTCGCTGCCTTCTTCCCTGTCATTAATATATAATAATAATAATAAATGGAGACATTGCTCTCGCTGCCTTCTTCCCCGTCATTAATATATAATAATAATAAATGGAGACATTGCTCTCGCTGCCTTCTTCCCCGTCATTAATATATAATAATAATAATAAATGGAGACATTGCTCTCGCTGCCTTCTTCCCCGTCATTAATATATAATAATAATAATAATAATAAATGGAGACATTGCTCTCGCTGCCTTCTTCCCTGTCATTAATATATAATAATAATAAATGGAGACATTGCTCTCGCTGCCTTCTTCCCCGTCATTAATATATAATAATAATAATAAATGGAGACATTGCTCTCGCTGCCTTCTTCCCTGTCATTAATATATAATAATAATAAATGGAGACATTGCTCTCGCGGCCTTCTTCCCCGTCATTAATATATAATAATAATAATAAATGGAGACATTGCTCTCGCTGCCTTCTTCCCGTCATTAATATATAATAATAATAATAAATGGAGACATTGCTCTCGCTGCCTTCTTCCCTGTCATTAATATATAATAATAATAAATGGAGACATTGCTCTCGCTGCCTTCTTCCCCGTCATTAATATTTAATAATAATAATAATAAATGGAGACATTGCTCTCGTTGCCTTCTTCCCCGTCATTAATATATAATAATAATAATAAATGGAGACATTGCTCTCGCTGCCTTCTTCCCCTTCATTAATATATAATAATAATAATAATAAATGGAGACATTGCTCTCTCTGCCTTCTTCCCCTTCATTAATATATAATAATAATAATAATAAATGGAGACATTGCTCTCGCTGCCTTCTTCCCCGTCATTAATATATAATAATAATAAATGGATACATTGCTATCGCTGCCTTCTTCCCGCTCATTAATATATAATAATAATAAATGGAGACATTGCTCTCGCTGCCTTCTTCCCGGTAATTAATATATAATAATAATAATAAATGGAGACATTGCTCTCGCTGCCTTCTTCCCCGTCATTAATATATAATAATAATAATAAATGGAGACATTGCTCTCGCTGCCTTCTTCCCTGTCATTAATATATAATAATAATAATAATAATAATAAATGGAGACATTGCTCTCGCTGCCTTCTTCCCGGTAATTAATATATAATAATAATAATAATAATAATAATAAATGGAGACATTGCTCTCGCTGCCTTCTTCCCTGTCATTAATATATAATAATAATAGTAATAAATGGAGACATTGCTCTCGCTGCCTTCTTCCCCGTCATTAATATATAATAATAATAGTAATAAATGGAGACATTGCTCTCGCTGCCTTCTTCCCGGTAATTAATATATAATAATAATAATAATAATAATAAATGGAGACATTGCTCTCGCTGCCTTCTTCCCTGTCATTAATATATAATAATAATAGTAATAAATGGAGACATTGCTCTCGCTGCCTTCTTCCCCGTCATTAATATATAATAATAATAGTAAATATAGACATTGCTATCGCTGCCTTCTTCCCGGTAATTAATATATAATAATAATAATAAATGGAGACATTGATCTCGCTGCCTTCTTCCCCCTCATTAATATATAATAATAATAAATGGAGACATTGCTCTCGCTGCCTTCTTCCCCTTCATTAATATATAATAATAATAATAATAAATGGAGACATTGCTCTCGCTGCCTTCTTCCCCCTCATTAATATATAATAATAATAAATGGAGACATTGCTCTCGCTGCCTTCTTCCCCTTCATTAATATATAATAATAATAATAAATGGAGACATTGCTCTCGCTGCCTTCTTCCCGCTCATTAATATATAATAATAATAAATGAAGACATTGCTCTCGCTGCCTTCTTCCCGCTCATTAATATATAATAATAATAAATGGAGACATTGCTCTCGCTGCCTTCTTCCCCGTCATTAATATATAATAATAATAATAATAAATGGAGACATTGCTCTCGCTGCCTTCTTCCCCGTCATTAATATATAATAATAATAATAATAAATGGAGACATTGCTCTCGCTGCCTTCTTCCCTGTCATTAATATATAATAATAATAAATGGAGACATTGCTCTCGCTGCCTTCTTCCCCGTCATTAATATATAATAATAATAATAATAAATGGAGACATTGCTCTCGCTGCCTTCTTCCCCGTCATTAATATATAATAATAATAATAAATGGAGACATTGCTCTCGCTGCCTTCTTCCCGCTCATTAATATATAATAATAATAATAATAATAAATGGAGACATTGCTCTCGCTGCCTTCTTCCCGCTCATTAATATATAATAATAATAAATGGAGACATTGCTCTCGCTGCCTTCTTCCCCGTCATTAATATATAATAATAATAATTATAAATGGAGACATTGCTCTCGCTGCCTTCTTCCCCGTCATTAATATATAATAATAATAAATGGAGACATTGCTCTCGCTGCCTTCTTCCCGCTCATTAATATATAATAATAATAATAAATGGAGACATTGCTCTCGCTGCCTTCTTCCCCGTCATTAATATATATTAACAATAATAATAAATGGAGACATTGCTATCGCTGCCTTCTTCCCCGTCATTAATATATAATAATAATAATAATAAATGGAGACATTGCTCTCGCTGCCTTCTTCCCCGTCATTAATATATAATAATAATAATAAATGGAGACATTGCTCTCGCTGCCTTCTTCCCTGCCATTAATATATAATAATAATAATAATAAATGCAGACATTGCTCTCGCTGCCTTCTTCCCCGTCATTAATATATAATAATAATAATAATAAATGGAGACATTGCTCTCGCTGCCTTCTTCCCCGTCATTAATATATAATAATAATAATAAATGGAGACATTGCTCTCGCTGCCTTCTTCCCCGTCATTAATATATAATAATAATAAATGGAGACATTGCTCTCGCTGCCTTCTTCCCCGTCATTAATATATAATAATAATAATAAATGGAGACATTGCTCTCGCTGCCTTCTTCCCTGTCATTAATATATAATAATAATAATAAATGGAGACATTGCTCTCGCTGCCTTCTTCCCCGTCATTAATATATAACAATAATAATAAATGGAGACATTGCTCTCGCTGCCTTCTTCCCGGTAATTAATATATAATAATAATAATAAATGGAGACATTGCTCTCGCTGCCTTCTTCCCTGTCATTAATATATAATAATAATAATAAATGGAGACATTGCTATCGCTGCCTTCTTCCCGGTAATTAATATATAATAATAATAATAAATGGAGACATTGCTCTCGCTGCCTTCTTCCCTGTCATTAATATATAATAATAATAATAAATGGAGACATTGCTCTCGCTGCCTTCTTCCCCGTCATTAATATATAATAATAATAATAAATGGAGACATTGCTCTCGCTGCCTTCTTCCCCGTCATTAATATATAATAATAATAATAAATGGAGACATTGCTCTCGCTGCCTTCTTCCCCGTCATTAATATATAATAATAATAATAAATGGAGACATTGCTCTCGCTGCCTTCTTCCCCGTCATTAATATATAATAATAATAAATGGAGACATTGCTCTCGCTGCCTTCTTCCCCGTCATTAATATATAATAATAATAATAAATGGAGACATTGCTCTCGCTGCCTTCTTCCCCGTCATTAATATATAATAATAATAATAATAATAAATGGAGACATTGCTCTCGCTGCCTTCTTCCCGGTCATTAATATATAATAATAATAATAATAAATGGAGACATTGCTCTCGCTGCCTTCTTCCCCTTCATTAATATATAATAATAATAATAAATGGAGACATTGCTCTCGCTGCCTTCTTCCCCTTCATTAATATATAATAATAATAATAAATGGAGACATTGCTCTCGCTGCCTTCTTCCCCGTCATTAATATATAATAATAATAATAAATGGAGACATTGCTCTCGCTGCCTTCTTCCCCGTCATTAATATATAATAATAATAAATGGAGACATTGCTCTCGCTGCCTTCTTCCCGGTCATTAATATATAATAATAATAATAAATGGAGACATTGCTCTCGCTGCCTTCTTCCCCGTCATTAATATATAATAATAATAATAAATGGAGACATTGCTCTCGCTGCCTTCTTCCCAGTCATTAATATATAATAATAATAATAAATGGAGACATTGCTCTCGCTGCCTTCTTCCCGCTCATTAATATATAATAATAATAATAAATGGAGACATTGCTCTCGCTGCCTTCTTCCCCCTCATTAATATATAATAATAATAATAATAAATGGAGACATTGCTCTCGCGGCCTTCTTCCCGCTCATTAATATATAATAATAATAATAAATGGAGACATTGCTCTCGCTGCCTTCTTCCCCCTCATTAATATATAATAATAATAATAATAAATGGAGACATTGCTCTCGCTGCCTTCTTCCCCCTCATTAATATATAATAATAATAATAAATGGAGACATTGCTCTCGCTGCCTTCTTCCCTGTCATTAATATATAATAATAATAATAAATGGAGACATTGCTCTCGCTGCCTTCTTCCCCCTCATTAATATATAATAATAATAATAATAAATGGAGACATTGCTCTCGCTGCCTTCTTCCCCCTCATTAATATATAATAATAATAATAAATGGAGACATTGCTCTCGCTGCCTTCTTCCCTGTCATTAATATATAATAATAATAATAATAATAATAATAATAAATGGAGACATTGCTCTCGCTGCCTTCTTCCCCGTCATTAATATATAATAATAATAATAAATGGAGACATTGCTCTCGCTGCCTTCTTCCCCGTCATTAATATATAATAATAATAATAAATGGAGACATTGCTCTCGCTGCCTTCTTCCCTGTCATTAATATATAATAATAATAATAAATGGAGACATTGCTCTCGCTGCCTTCTTCCCCCTCATTAATATATAATAATAATAAATGGAGACATTGCTCTCGCTGCCTTCTTCCCCCTCATTAATATATAATAATAATAATAATAAATGGAGACATTGCTCTCGCTGCCTTCTTCCCCGTCATTAATATATAATAATAATAATAAATGGAGACATTGCTCTCGCTGCCTTCTTCCCCCTCATTAATATATAATAATAATAATAATAAATGGAGACATTGCTCTCGCGGCCTTCTTCCCCGTCATTAATATATAATAATAATAATAAATGGAGACATTGCTCTCGCTGCCTTCTTCCCCGTCATTAATATATAATAATAATAATAAATGGAGACATTGCTCTCGCTGCCTTCTTCCCCGTCATTAATATATAATAATAATAATAAATGGAGACATTGCTCTCGCTGCCTTCTTCCCTGTCATTAATATATAATAATAATAATAAATGGAGACATTGCTCTCGCTGCCTTCTTCCCTGTCATTAATATATAATAATAATAATAATAAATGGAGACATTGCTCTCGCTGCCTTCTTCCCTGTCATTAATATATAATAATAATAATAAATGGAGACATTGCTATCGCTGCCTTCTTCCCCGTCATTAATATATAATAATAATAATAATAAATGGAGACATTGCTCTCGCTGCCTTCTTCCCTGTCATTAATATATAATAATAATAATAAATGGAGACATTGCTCTCGCTGCCTTCTTCCCCGTCATTAATATATAATAATAATAATAATAAATGGAGACATTGCTCTCGCTGCCTTCTTCCCCGTCATTAATATATAATAATAATATTAAATGGAGACATTGCTCTCGCTGCCTTCTTCCCGCTCATTAATATATAATAATAATAAATGGAGACATTGCTATCGCTGCCTTCTTCCCCGTCATTAATATATAATAATAATAATAAATGGAGACATTGCTCTCGCTGCCTTCTTCCCCGTCATTAATATATAATAATAATAATAAATGGAGACATTGCTCTCGCTGCCTTCTTCCCCGTCATTAATATATAATAATAATAATAATAAATGGAGACATTGCTCTCGCTGCCTTCTTCCCGCTCATTAATATATAATAATAATAATAAATGGAGACATTGCTCTCGCTGCCTTCTTCCCCATCATTAATATATAATAATAATAATAAATGGAGACATTGCTCTCGCTGCCTTCTTCCCCGTCATTAATATATAACAATAATAAATGGAGACATTACTCTCGCTGCCTTCTTCCCCGTCATTAATATATAATAATAATAATAATAAATGGAGACATTGCTATCGCTGCCTTCTTCCCCGTCATTAATATATAATAATAATAATAATAATAAATGGAGACATTGCTCTCGCTGCCTTCTTCCCCGTCATTAATATATAATAATAATAAATGGAGACATTGCTCTCGCTGGCTTCTTCCCTGTCATTAATATATAATAATAATAATAATAAATGGAGACATTGCTCTCGCTGCCTTCTTCCCCGTCATTAATATATAATAATAATAAATGGAGACATTGCTCTCGCTGCCTTCTTCCCCGTCATTAATATATAATAATAATAATAATAATAAATGGAGACATTGCTCTCGCTGCCTTCTTCCCCGTCATTAATATATAATAATAATAATAATAATAAATGGAGACATTGCTCTCGCTGCCTTCTTCCCGGTCATTAATATATAATAATAATAATAATAAATGGAGACATTGCTCTCGCTGCCTTCTTCCCCGTCATTAATATATAATAATAATAATAAATGGAGACATTGCTCTCGCTGCCTTCTTCCCAGTCATTAATGTATAATAATAATAATAAATGGAGACATTGCTCTCGCTGCCTTCTTCCCTGTCATTAATCTATAATAATAATAATAAATGGAGACATTGCTCTCGCTGCCTTCTTCCCCGTCATTAATATATAATAATAATAATAAATGGAGACATTGCTCTCGCTGCCTTCTTCCCCGTCATTAATATATAATAATAATAATAAATGGAGACATTGCTCTCGCTGCCTTCTTCCCCGTCATTAATATATAATAATAATAATAAATGGAGACATTGCTCTCGCTGCTTTCTTCCCCGTCATTAATATATAATAATAATAATAAATGGAGACATTGCTCTCGCTGCCTTCTTCCCCGTCATTAATATATAATAATAATAATAAATGGAGACATTGCTCTCGCTGCCTTCTTCCCCGTCATTAATATATAATAATAATAATAATAAATGGAGACATTGCTCTCGCTGCCTTCTTCCCTGTCATTAATATATAATAATAATAATAAATGGAGACATTGCTCTCGCTGCCTTCTTCCATGTCATTAATATATAATAATAATAATAAATGGAGACATTGCTCTCGCTGCCTTCTTCCCCGTCTTTAATATATAATAATAATAATAATAAATGGAGACATTGCTCTCGCTGCCTTCTTCCCCGTCATTAATATATAATAATAATAATAAATGGAGACATTGCTCTCGCTGCCTTCTTCCCCGTCATTAATATATAATAATAATAATAATAAATGGAGACATTGCTCTCGCTGGCTTCTTCCCTGTCATTAATATATAATAATAATAATAATAAATGGAGACATTGCTCTCGCTGCCTTCTTCCCCGTCATTAATATATAATAATAATAAATGGAGACATTGCTCTCGCTGCCTTCTTCCCCGTCATTAATATATAATAATAATAATAATAATAAATGGAGACATTGCTCTCGCTGCCTTCTTCCCCGTCATTAATATATAATAATAATAATAATAATAAATGGAGACATTGCTCTCGCTGCCTTCTTCCCGGTCATTAATATATAATAATAATAATAATAAATGGAGACATTGCTCTCGCTGCCTTCTTCCCCGTCATTAATATATAATAATAATAATAAATGGAGACATTGCTCTCGCTGCCTTCTTCCCAGTCATTAATGTATAATAATAATAATAAATGGAGACATTGCTCTCGCTGCCTTCTTCCCTGTCATTAATCTATAATAATAATAATAAATGGAGACATTGCTCTCGCTGCCTTCTTCCCCGTCATTAATATATAATAATAATAATAAATGGAGACATTGCTCTCGCTGCCTTCTTCCCCGTCATTAATATATAATAATAATAATAAATGGAGACATTGCTCTCGCTGCCTTCTTCTTCGTCATTAATATATAATAATAATAATAAATGGAGACATTGCTCTCGCTGCTTTCTTCCCCGTCATTAATATATAATAATAATAATAAATGGAGACATTGCTCTCGCTGCCTTCTTCCCCGTCATTAATATATAATAATAATAATAAATGGAGACATTGCTCTCGCTGCCTTCTTCCCCGTCATTAATATATAATAATAATAATAATAAATGGAGACATTGCTCTCGCTGCCTTCTTCCCTGTCATTAATATATAATAATAATAATAAATGGAGACATTGCTCTCGCTGCCTTCTTCCATGTCATTAATATATAATAATAATAATAAATGGAGACATTGCTCTCGCTGCCTTCTTCCCCGTCATTAATATATAATAATAATAATAATAAATGGAGACATTGCTCTCGCTGCCTTCTTCCCCGTCATTAATATATAATAATAATAATAAATGGAGACATTGCTCTCGCTGCCTTCTTCCCCGTCATTAATATATAATAATAATAATAATAAATGGAGACATTGCTCTCGCTGCCTTCTTCCCCGTCATTAATATATAATAATAATAATAAATGGAGACTTTGCTCTCGCTGCCTTCTTCCCCGTCATTAATATATAATAATAATAATAAATGGAGACATTGCTCTCGCTGCCTTCTTCCCAGTCATTAATATATAATAATAATAATAAATGGAGACATTGCTCTCGCTGCCTTCTTCCCCGTCATTAATATATAATAATAATAATAATAAATGGAGACATTGCTCTCGCTGCCTTCTTCCCCGTCATTAATATATAATAATAATAATAAATGGAGACATTGCTCTCGCTGCCTTCTTCCCCCTCATTAATATATAATAATAATAATAATAAATGGAGACATTGCTCTCACTGCCTTCTTCCCCGTCATTAATATATAATAATAATAATAAATGGAGACATTGCTCTCGCTGCCTTCTTCCCGCTCATTAATATATAATAATAATAAATGGAGACATTGCTCTCGCTGCCTTCTTCCCGCTCATTAATATATAATAATAATAAATGGAGACTTTGCTCTCGCTGCCTTCTTCCCCGTCATTAATATATAATAATAATAATAAATGGAGACATTGCTCTCGCTGCCTTCTTCCCTGTCATTAATATATAATAATAATAATAAATGGAGACATTGCTCTCGCTGCCTTCTTCCCTGTCATTAATATATAATAATAATAATAAATGGAGACATTGCTCTCGCTGCCTTCTTCCCTGTCATTAATATATAATAATAATAATAAATGGAGACATTGCTCTCGCTGCCTTCTTCCCCGTCATTAATATATAATAATAATAAATGGAGACATTGCTCTCGCTGCCTTCTTCCCTGTCATTAATATTTAATAATAATAATAAATGGAGACATTGCTATCGCTGCCTTCTTCCTGCTCATTAATATATAATAATAATAAATGGAGACATTGCTCTCGCTGCCTTCTTCCCCGTCATTAATATATAATAATAATAATAAATGGAGACATTGCTCTCGCTGCCTTCTTCCCCGTCATTAATATATAATAATAATAATAATAAATGGAGACATTGCTCTCGCTGCCTTCTTCCCCGTCATTAATATATAATAATAATAATAATAAATGCAGACATTGCTCTCGCTGCCTTCTTCCCCGTCATTAATATATAATAATAATAATAAATGGAGACATTGCTCTCGCTGCCTTCTTCCCCGTCATTAATATATAATAATAATAATAAATGGAGACATTGCTCTCGCTGCCTTCTTCCCCGTCATTAATATATAATAATAATAATAAATGGAGACATTGCTCTCGCTGCCTTCTTCCCCGTCATTAATATATAATAATAATAATAATAATAAATGGAGACATTGCTCTCGCTGCCTTCTTCCCGGTCATTAATATATAATAATAATAATAATAATAAATGGAGACATTGCTCTCGCTGCCTTCTTCCCCGTCATTAATATATAATAATAATAATAATAATAAATGGAGACATTGCTCTCGCTGCCTTCTTCCCCGTCATTAATATATAATAATAATAATAAATGGAGACATTGCTCTCGCTGCCTTCTTCCCCGTCATTAATATATAATAATAATAATAAATGGAGACATTGCTCTCGCTGCCTTCTTCCCCGTCATTAATATATAATAATAATAATAATAATAATAAATGGAGACATTGCTCTCGCTGCCTTCTTCCCGGTCATTAATATATAATAATAATAATAATAAATGGAGACATTGCTCTCGCTGCCTTCTTCCCTGTCATTAATATATAATAATAATAATAATAATAAATGGAGACATTGCTCTCGCTGCCTTCTTCCCCGTCATTAATATATAATAATAATAATAAATGAAGACATTGCTCTCGCTGCCTTCTTCCCGCTCATTAATATATAATAATAATAAATGGAGACATTGCTCTCGCTGCCTTCTTCCCGGTAATTAATATATAATAATAATAATAAATGGAGACATGGCTCTCGCTGCCTTCTTCCCTGTCATTAATATATAATAATAATAATAAATGGAGACATTGCTCTCGCTGCCTTCTTCCCCGTCATTAATATATAATAATAATAATAAATGGAGACATTGCTCTCGCTGCCTTCTTCCCCGTCATTAATATATAATAATAATAATAAATGGAGACATTGCTCTCGCTGCCTTCTTCCCCGTCATTAATATATAATAATAATAATAAATGGAGACATTGCTCTCGCTGCCTTCTTCCCCGTCATTAATATATAATAATAATAATAAATGGAGACATTGCTCTCGCTGCCTTCTTCCCCGTCATTAATATATAATAATAATAAATGGAGACATTGCTCTCGCTGCCTTCTTCCCCGTCATTAATATATAATAATAATAATAATAAATGGAGACATTGTTCTCGCTGCCTTCTTCCCCGTCATTAATATATAATAATAATAATAATAAATGGAGACATTGCTCTCGCTGCCTTCTTCCCCGTCATTAATATATAATAATAATAATAAATGGAGACATTGCTCTCGCTGCCTTCTTCCCCGTCATTAATATATAATAATAATAATAAATGGAGACATTGCTCTCGCTGCCTTCTTCCCCGTCATTAATATATAATAATAATAATAAATGGAGACATTGCTATCGCTGCCTTCTTCCCCGTCATTAATATATAATAATAATAATAAATGGAGACATTGCTCTCGCTGCCTTCTTCCCCGTCATTAATATATAATAATAATAATAAATGGAGACATTGCTCTCGCTGCCTTCTTCCCCGTCATTAATATATAATAATAATAATAAATGGAGACATTGCTCTCGCTGCCTTCTTCCCCGTCATTAATATATAATAATAATAATAAATGGAGACATTGCTCTCGCTGCCTTCTTCCCCGTCATTAATAAATAATAATAATAATAAATGGAGACATTGCTATCGCTGCCTTCTTCCCGCTCATTAATATATAATAATAATAATAAATGGAGACATTACTCTCGCTGCCTTCTTCCCCGTCATTAATATATAATAATAATAATAATAAATGGAGACATTGCTCTCGCTGCCTTCTTCCCGCTCATTAATATATAATAATAATAATAAATGGAGACATTGCTCTCGCTGCCTTCTTCCCAGTCATTAATATATAATAATAATAATAAATGGAGACATTGCTATCGCTGCCTTCTTCCCCGTCATTAATATATAATAATAATAATAAATGGAGACATTGCTCTCGCTGCCTTCTTCCCCGTCATTAATATATAATAATAATAATAAATGGAGACATTGCTCTCGCTGCCTTCTTCCCGGTCATTAATATATAATAATAATAATAAATGGAGACATTGCTCTCGCTGCCTTCTTCCCCGTCATTAATATATAATAATAATAATAAATGGAGACATTGCTCTCGCTGCCTTCTTCCCTGTCATTAATATATAATAATAATAATAAATGGAGACATTGCTCTCGCTGCCTTCTTCCCCGTCATTAATATATAATAATAATAATAAATGGAGACATTGCTCTCGCTGCCTTCTTCCCCGTCATTAATATATAATAATAATAATAAATGGAGACATTGCTCTCGCTGCTTTCTTCCCGCTCATTAATATATAATAATAATAATAAATGGAGACATTGCTCTCGCTGCCTTCTTCCCCGTCATTAATATATAATAATAATAATAAATGGAGACATTGCTCTCGCTGCCTTCTTCCCCGTCATTAATATATAATAATAATAATAAATGGAGACATTGCTCTCGCTGCCTTCTTCCCCGTCATTAATATATAATAATAATAATAAATGGAGACATTGCTCTCGCTGCCTTCTTCCCGGTCATTAATATATAATAATAATAATAAATGGAGACATTGCTCTCGCTGCCTTCTTCCCCGTCATTAATATATAATAATAATAATAAATGGAGACATTGCTCTCGCTGCCTTCTTCCCGGTCATTAATATATAATAATAATAATAAATGGAGACATTGCTCTCGCTGCCTTCTTCCCCGTCATTAATATATAATAATAATAATAAATGGAGACATTACTCTCGCTGCCTTCTTCCCCGTCATTAATATATAATAATAATAATAAATGGAGACATTGCTCTCGCTGCCTTCTTCCCCGTCATTAATATATAATAATCATAATAAATGGAGACATTGCTCTCGCTGCCTTCTTCCCCGTCATTAATATATAATAATAATAATAAATGGAGACATTGCTCTCGCTGCCTTCTTCCCCGTCATTAATATATAATAATAATAATAAATGGAGACATTGCTCTCGCTGCCTTCTTCCCAGTCATTAATATATAATAATAATAAATGGAGACATTGCTCTCGCTGCCTTCTTCCCCCTCATTAATATATAATAATAATAATAATAAATGGAGACATTGCTCTCGCTGCCTTCTTCCCCCTCATTAATATATAATAATAATAATAAATGGAGACATTGCTCTCGCTGCCTTCTTCCCTGTCATTAATATATAATAATAATAATAAATGGAGACATTGCTCTCGCTGCCTTCTTCCCCCTCATTAATATATAATAATAATAATAATAAATGGAGACATTGCTCTCGCTGCCTTCTTCCCCCTCATTAATATATAATAATAATAATAAATGGAGACATTGCTCTCGCTGCCTTCTTCCCTGTCATTAATATATAATAATAATAATAATAATAATAAATGGAGACATTGCTCTCGCTGCCTTCTTCCCCGTCATTAATATATAATAATAATAATAAATGGAGACATTGCTCTCGCTGCCTTCTTCCCCGTCATTAATATATAATAATAATAATAAATGGAGACATTGCTCTCGCTGCCTTCTTCCCTGTCATTAATATATAATAATAATAATAAATGGAGACATTGCTCTCGCTGCCTTCTTCCCTCTCATTAATATATAATAATAATAAATGGAGACATTGCTCTCGCTGCCTTCTTCCCCCTCATTAATATATAATAATAATAATAATAAATGGAGACATTGCTCTCGCTGCCTTCTTCCCCGTCATTAATATATAATAATAATAATAAATGGAGACATTGCTCTCGCTGCCTTCTTCCCCCTCATTAATATATAATAATAATAATAATAAATGGAGACATTGCTCTCGCGGCCTTCTTCCCCGTCATTAATATATAATAATAATAATAAATGGAGACATTGCTCTCGCTGCCTTCTTCCCCGTCATTAATATATAATAATAATAATAATAAATGGAGACATTGCTCTCGCTGCCTTCTTCCCCGTCATTAATATATAATAATAATAATAAATGGAGACATTGCTCTCGCTGCCTTCTTCCCTGTCATTAATATATAATAATAATAATAAATGGAGACATTGCTCTCGCTGCCTTCTTCCCTGTCATTAATATATAATAATAATAATAATAAATGGAGACATTGCTCTCGCTGCCTTCTTCCCTGTCATTAATATATAATAATAATAATAAATGGAGACATTGCTATCGCTGCCTTCTTCCCCGTCATTAATATATAATAATAATAATAAATGGAGACATTGCTCTCGCTGCCTTCTTCCCTGTCATTAATATATAATAATAATAATAAATGGAGACATTGCTCTCGCTGCCTTCTTCCCCGTCATTAATATATAATAATAATAATAATAAATGGAGACATTGCTCTCGCTGCCTTCTTCCCCGTCATTAATATATAATAATAATAATAAATGAAGACATTGCTCTCGCTGCCTTCTTCCCGCTCATTAATATATAATAATAATAAATGGAGACATTGCTATCGCTGCCTTCTTCCCCGTCATTAATATATAATAATAATAATAAATGGAGACATTGCTCTCGCTGCCTTCTTCCCCGTCATTAATATATAATAATAATAATAAATGGAGACATTGCTCTCGCTGCCTTCTTCCCCGTCATTAATATATAATAATAATAATAATAAATGGAGACATTGCTCTCGCTGCCTTCTTCCCGCTCATTAATATATAATAATAATAATAAATGGAGACATTGCTCTCGCTGCCTTCTTCCCCGTCATTAATATATAATAATAATAATAAATGGAGACATTGCTCTCGCTGCCTTCTTCCCCGTCATTAATATATAACAATAATAAATGGAGACATTACTCTCGCTGCCTTCTTCCCCGTCATTAATATATAATAATAATAATAATAAATGGAGACATTGCTATCGCTGCCTTCTTCCCCGTCATTAATATATAATAATAATAATAAATGGAGACATTGCTCTCGCTGCCTTCTTCCCCGTCATTAATATATAATAATAATAAATGGAGACATTGCTCTCGCTGGCTTCTTCCCTGTCATTAATATATAATAATAATAATAATAAATGGAGACATTGCTCTCGCTGCCTTCTTCCCCGTCATTAATATATAATAATAATAAATGGAGACATTGCTCTCGCTGCCTTCTTCCCCGTCATTAATATATAATAATAATAATAATAATAATAAATGGAGACATTGCTCTCGCTGCCTTCTTCCCCGTCATTAATATATAATAATAATAATAATAATAAATGGAGACATTGCTCTCGCTGCCTTCTTCCCGGTCATTAATATATAATAATAATAATAATAAATGGAGACATTGCTCTCGCTGCCTTCTTCCCCGTCATTAATATATAATAATAATAATAAATGGAGACATTGCTCTCGCTGCCTTCTTCCCAGTCATTAATATATAATAATAATAATAAATGGAGACATTGCTCTCGCTGCCTTCTTCCCTGTCATTAATCTATAATAATAATAATAAATGGAGACATTGCTCTCGCTGCCTTCTTCCCCGTCATTAATATATAATAATAATAATAAATGGAGACATTGCTCTCGCTGCCTTCTTCCCCGTCATTAATATATAATAATAATAATAAATGGAGACATTGCTCTCGCTGCCTTCTTCCCCGTCATTAATATATAATAATAATAATAAATGGAGACATTGCTCTCGCTGCTTTCTTCCCCGTCATTAATATATAATAATAATAATAAATGGAGACATTGCTCTCGCTGCCTTCTTCCCCGTCATTAATATATAATAATAATAATAAATGGAGACATTGCTCTCGCTGCCTTCTTCCCCGTCATTAATATATAATAATAATAATAATAAATGGAGACATTGCTCTCGCTGCCTTCTTCCCTGTCATTAATATATAATAATAATAATAAATGGAGACATTGCTCTCGCTGCCTTCTTCCCTGTCATTAATATATAATAATAATAATAAATGGAGACATTGCTCTCGCTGCCTTCTTCCCGCTCATTAATATATAATAATAATAATAAATGGAGAGATTGCTCTCGCTGCCTTCTTCCCGCTCATTAATATATAATAATAATAAATGGAGACATTGCTCTCGCTGCCTTCTTCCCCGTCATTAATATATAATAATAATAATAATAAATGGAGACATTGCTCTCGCTGCCTTCTTCCCCGTCATTAATATATAATAATAATAATAATAAATGGAGACATTGCTCTCGCTGCCTTCTTCCCCGTCATTAATATATAATAATAATAATAAATGGAGACATTGCTCTCGCTGCCTTCTTCCCCGTCATTAATATATAATAATAATAATAATAAATGGAGACATTGCTCTCGCTGCCTTCTTCCCCGTCATTAATATATAATAATAATAATAAATGGAGACTTTGCTCTCGCTGCCTTCTTCCCCGTCATTAATATATAATAATAATAATAAATGGAGACATTGCTCTCGCTGCCTTCTTCCCAGTCATTAATATATAATAATAATAATAAATGGAGACATTGCTCTCGCTGCCTTCTTCCCCGTCATTAATATATAATAATAATAATAATAAATGGAGACATTGCTCTCGCTGCCTTCTTCCCCGTCATTAATATATAATAATAATAATAAATGGAGACATTGCTCTCGCTGCCTTCTTCCCCCTCATTAATATATAATAATAATAATAATAAATGGAGACATTGCTCTCACTGCCTTCTTCCCCGTCATTAATATATAATAATAATAATAAATGGAGACATTGCTCTCGCTGCCTTCTTCCCGCTCATTAATATATAATAATAATAAATGGAGACATTGCTCTCGCTGCCTTCTTCCCGCTCATTAATATATAATAATAATAAATGGAGACTTTGCTCTCGCTGCCTTCTTCCCCGTCATTAATATATAATAATAATAATAAATGGAGACATTGCTCTCGCTGCCTTCTTCCCTGTCATTAATATATAATAATAATAATAAATGGAGACATTGCTCTCGCTGCCTTCTTCCCTGTCATTAATATATAATAATAATAATAAATGGAGACATTGCTCTCGCTGCCTTCTTCCCTGTCATTAATATATAATAATAATAATAAATGGAGACATTGCTCTCGCTGCCTTCTTCCCCGTCATTAATATATAATAATAATAAATGGAGACATTGCTCTCGCTGCCTTCTTCCCTGTCATTAATATTTAATAATAATAATAAATGGAGACATTGCTATCGCTGCCTTCTTCCTGCTCATTAATATATAATAATAATAAATGGAGACATTGCTCTCGCTGCCTTCTTCCCCGTCATTAATATATAATAATAATAATAATAAATGGAGACATTGCTCTCGCTGCCTTCTTCCCCGTCATTAATATATAATAATAATAATAATAAATGCAGACATTGCTCTCGCTGCCTTCTTCCCCGTCATTAATATATAATAATAATAATAAATGGAGACATTGCTCTCGCTGCCTTCTTCCCCGTCATTAATATATAATAATAATAATAAATGGAGACATTGCTCTCGCTGCCTTCTTCCCCGTCATTAATATATAATAATAATAATAAATGGAGACATTGCTCTCGCTGCCTTCTTCCCCGTCATTAATATATAATAATAATAATAATAATAAATGGAGACATTGCTCTCGCTGCCTTCTTCCCGGTCATTAATATATAATAATAATAATAATAATAAATGGAGACATTGCTCTCGCTGCCTTCTTCCCCGTCATTAATATATAATAATAATAATAATAATAATAAATGGAGACATTGCTCTCGCTGCCTTCTTCCCCGTCATTAATATATAATAATAATAATAAATGGAGACATTGCTCTCGCTGCCTTCTTCCCCGTCATTAATATATAATAATAATAATAATAATAAATGGAGACATTGCTCTCGCTGCCTTCTTCCCGGTCATTAATATATAATAATAATAATAATAAATGGAGACATTGCTCTCGCTGCCTTCTTCCCTGTCATTAATATATAATAATAATAATAATAATAAATGGAGACATTGCTCTCGCTGCCTTCTTCCCCGTCATTAATATATAATAATAATAATAAATGAAGACATTGCTCTCGCTGCCTTCTTCCCGCTCATTAATATATAATAATAATAAATGGAGACATTGCTCTCGCTGCCTTCTTCCCGGTAATTAATATATAATAATAATAATAAATGGAGACATTGCTCTCGCTGCCTTCTTCCCTGTCATTAATATATAATAATAATAATAAATGGAGACATTGCTCTCGCTGCCTTCTTCCCCGTCATTAATATATAATAATAATAATAAATGGAGACATTGCTCTCGCTGCCTTCTTCCCCGTCATTAATATATAATAATAATAATAAATGGAGACATTGCTCTCGCTGCCTTCTTCCCCGTCATTAATATATAATAATAATAATAAATGGAGACATTGCTCTCGCTGCCTTCTTCCCCGTCATTAATATATAATAATAATAATAAATGGAGACATTGCTCTCGCTGCCTTCTTCCCCGTCATTAATATATAATAATAATAAATGGAGACATTGCTCTCGCTGCCTTCTTCCCCGTCATTAATATATAATAATAATAATAATAAATGGAGACATTGTTCTCGCTGCCTTCTTCCCCGTCATTAATATATAATAATAATAATAATAAATGGAGACATTGCTCTCGCTGCCTTCTTCCCCGTCATTAATATATAATAATAATAATAAATGGAGACATTGCTCTCGCTGCCTTCTTCCCCGTCATTAATATATAATAATAATAATAAATGGAGACATTGCTCTCGCTGCCTTCTTCCCCGTCATTAATATATAATAATAATAATAAATGGAGACATTGCTATCGCTGCCTTCTTCCCCGTCATTAATATATAATAATAATAATAAATGGAGACATTGCTCTCGCTGCCTTCTTCCCCGTCATTAATATATAATAATAATAATAAATGGAGACATTGCTCTCGCTGCCTTCTTCCCCGTCATTAATATATAATAATAATAATAAATGGAGACATTGCTCTCGCTGCCTTCTTCCCCGTCATTAATATATAATAATAATAATAAATGGAGACATTGCTCTCGCTGCCTTCTTCCCCGTCATTAATATATAATAATAATAATAAATGGAGACATTGCTATCGCTGCCTTCTTCCCGCTCATTAATATATAATAATAATAATAAATGGAGACATTACTCTCGCTGCCTTCTTCCCCGTCATTAATATATAATAATAATAATAATAAATGGAGACATTGCTCTCGCTGCCTTCTTCCCGCTCATTAATATATAATAATAATAATAAATGGAGACATTGCTCTCGCTGCCTTCTTCCCAGTCATTAATATATAATAATAATAATAAATGGAGACATTGCTATCGCTGCCTTCTTCCCCGTCATTAATATATAATAATAATGATAAATGGAGACATTGCTCTCGCTGCCTTCTTCCCCGTCATTAATATATAATAATAATAATAAATGGAGACATTGCTCTCGCTGCCTTCTTCCCGGTCATTAATATATAATAATAATAATAAATGGAGACATTGCTCTCGCTGCCTTCTTCCCCGTCATTAATATATAATAATAATAATAAATGGAGACATTGCTCTCGCTGCCTTCTTCCCTGTCATTAATATATAATAATAATAATAAATGGAGACATTGCTCTCGCTGCCTTCTTCCCCGTCATTAATATATAATAATAATAATAAATGGAGACATTGCTCTCGCTGCCTTCTTCCCCGTCATTAATATATAATAATAATAATAAATGGAGACATTGCTCTCGCTGCCTTCTTCCCGCTCATTAATATATAATAATAATAATAAATGGAGACATTGCTCTCGCTGCCTTCTTCCCCGTCATTAATATATAATAATAATAATAAATGGAGACATTGCTCTCGCTGCCTTCTTCCCCGTCATTAATATATAATAATAATAATAAATGGAGACATTGCTATCGCTGCCTTCTTCCCCGTCATTAATATATAATAATAATAATAAATGAAGACATTGCTCTCGCTGCCTTCTTCCCGGTCATTAATATATAATAATAATAATAAATGGAGACATTGCTCTCGCTGCCTTCTTCCCCGTCATTAATATATAATAATAATAATAAATGGAGACATTGCTCTCGCTGCCTTCTTCCCGGTCATTAATATATAATAATAATAATAAATGGAGACATTGCTCTCGCTGCCTTCTTCCCCGTCATTAATATATAACAATAATAAATGGAGACATTACTCTCGCTGCCTTCTTCCCCGTCATTAATATATAATAATAATAATAAATGGAGACATTGCTCTCGCTGCCTTCTTCCCCGTCATTAATATATAATAATCATAATAAATGGAGACATTGCTCTCGCTGCCTTCTTCCCCGTCATTAATATATAATAATAATAATAAATGGAGACATTGCTCTCGCTGCCTTCTTCCCCGTCATTAATATATAATAATAATAATAATAAATGGAGACATTGCTCTCGCTGCCTTCTTCCCCGTCATTAATATATAATAATAATAAATGGAGACATTGCTCTCGCTGCCTTCTTCCCCGTCATTAATATATAATAATAATAAATGGAGACATTGCTCTCGTTGCCTTCTTCCCGGTCATTAATATATAATAATAATAATAAATGGAGACATTGCTCTCGCTGCCTTCTTCCCAGTCATTAATATATAATAATAATAATAAATGGAGACATTGCTCTCGCTGCCTTCTTCCCAGTCATTAATATATAATAATAATAATAAATGGAGACATTGCTCTCGCTGCCTTCTTCCCCGTCATTAATATATAATAATAATAATAAATGGAGACATTGCTCTCGCTGCCTTCTTCCCCGTCATTAATATATAATAATAATAATAAATGGAGACATTGCTCTCGCTGCCTTCTTCCCCGTCATTAATATATAATAATAATAATAAATGGAGACATTGCTCTCGCTGCCTTCTTCCCCGTCATTAATATATAATAATAATAATAAATGGAGACATTGCTCTCGCTGCCTTCTTCCCTGTCATTAATATATAATAATAATAATAAATGGAGACATTGCTCTCGCTGCCTTCTTCCCTGTCATTAATATATAATAATAATAATAAATGGAGACATTGCTCTCGCTGCCTTCTTCCCTGTCATTAATATATAATAATAATAATAATAAATGGAGACATTGCTCTCGCTGCCTTCTTCCCCGTCATTAATATATAATAATAATAATAAATGGAGACATTGCTCTCGCTGCCTTCTTCCCGCTCATTAATATATAATAATAATAATAAATGGAGACATTGCTCTCGCTGCCTTCTTCCCCGTCATTAATATATAATAATAATAATAAATGGAGACATTGCTCTCGCTGCCTTCTTCCCTGTCATTAATATATAATAATAATAATAATAAATGGAGACATTGCTCTCGCTGCCTTCTTCCCGCTCATTAATATATAATAATAATAATAAATGGAGACATTGCTCTCGCTGCATTCTTCCCTGTCATTAATATATAATAATAATAATAAATGGAGACATTGCTCTCGCTGCCTTCTTCCCCCTCATTAATATATAATAATAATAATAAATGGAGACATTGCTCTCGCTGCCTTCTTCCCTGTCATTAATATATAATAATAATAAATGGAGACATTGCTCTCGCTGCCTTCTTCCCCGTCATTAATATATAATAATAATAATAAATGGAGACATTGCTCTCGCTGCCTTCTTCCCAGTCATTAATATATAATAATAATAATAAATGGAGACATTGCTCTCGCTGCCTTCTTCCCCCTCATTAATATATAATAATAATAAATGTGGTGTCTCTCTGTTCTCCCTCTCCCCCCGTGGTATTTTCAGGCAGGTGACACGGTCGGTGTGGTGCGACGTGATGATGGTACCCTGAATTTTTTCGTGAATGGTGTGGCACAAGGAGTTGCTGCCTGGAATGTCCCCCCCAGTGTGTTTGCGGTGGTTGATCTGTATGGACAGGCGGCTCAAGCCACCATCATCGATGAAGCTGGTAAGTACCACGCTCTGTGGAGGGTACGTGGTAGGTGCCGTATCACGTGGTTCTGTTTTGGTGCTCTGTGTAGTGTACGTGGTAGGTGCTGTATTGCGTTGTGGTGCTCTGCGCAGTGTACGTGGTAGGTGCTGTATTGCGTTGCTCTGTGTTGTGGTGCTCTGTGTAGTGTACGTGGTAGGTGCTGTATTACGTTGCTCTGTGTTGTGGTGCTCTGTGCAGTGTACGTGGTAGGTGCTGTATTACGTTGCTCTGTGTTGTGGTGCTCTGTGCAGTGTACATGGTAGGTGCTGTATTGTGTGGCTCTGTGTTGTGGTGCTCTGCGCAGTGTACGTGTTTGGTGCTGTATTGCGTTGCTCTGTGTTGTGGTGCTCTGCGCAGTGTACGTGGTAGGTGCTGTATTGCGTTGCTCTGTGTTGTGGTGCTCTGTGCAGTGTACGTGGTAGGTGCTGTTTGGCGTGGCTCTGTGTTGTGGTGCTCTGTACAGTGTATGTGGTAGGTGCTGTATTACGTGGCTCTGTGTTGTGCTCTGTGCAGTGTACGTGGTAGGTGTTGTATTGCGTGGCTCTGTGTTGTGGTGCTCTGCGCAGTGTACGTGGTAGGTGCTGTATTGCGTTGCTCTGTGTTGTGCTCTGTGCAGTGGACGTGGTAGGTGCTGTATTGCGTGGCTCTGTGTTGTGGTGCTCTGTGCAGTGTACGTGGTAGGGGCTGTATTGCGTGGCTCTGTGTTGTGGTGCTCTGTGCAGTGTACGTGGTAGGTGCTGTATTGCGTGGCTCTGTGTTGTGGTGCTCTGTGCAGTGTACGTGGTAGGGGCTGTATTGCGTGGCTCTGTGTTGTGGTGCTCTGCGCAGTGTACGTGGTAGGTGCTGTATTACGTTGCTCTGTGTTGTGGTGCTCTGCAGTGTACGTGGTAGGTGCTGTATTGCGTGGCTCTGTGTTGTGGTGCTCTGTGCAGTGTACGTGGTAGGGGCTGTATTGCGTTGCTCTGTGTTGTGGTGCTCTGTGCAGTGTACGTGGTAGGTGCTGTATTGCGTGGCTCTGTGTTGTGGTGCTCTGTGCAGTGTACGTGGTAGGTGCTGTATTGCGTGGCTCTGTGTTGTGGTGCTCTGTGCAGTGTACGTGGTAGGTGCTGTATTGCGTTGCTCTGTGTTGTGGTGCTCTGCGCAGTGTACGTGGTAGGTGCTGTATTGTGTTGTGGTGCTCTGCGCAGTGTACGTGGTAGGTGCTGTATTGTGTTGTGGTGCTCTGCGCAGTGTACGTGGTAGGTGCTGTATTGTGTTGTGGTGCTCTGCGCAGTGTAAGTGGTAGGTGCTGTATTGTGTTGTGGTGCTCTGCGCAGTGTACGTGGTAGGTGCTGTATTGCGTTGTGGTGCTCTGTGCAGTGTACGTGGTAGGTGCTGTATTACGTTGCTCTGTGTTGTGGTGCTCTGTGCAGTGTACGTGGTAGGTGCTGTATTACGTGGCTCTGTGTTGTGGTGCTCTGTGCAGTGTACGTGGTAGGGGCTGTATTGCGTGGCTCTGTGTTGTGGTGCTCTGTGCAGTGTACGTGGTAGGTGCTGTATTGCGTGGCTCTGTGTTGTGGTGCTCTGTGCAGTGTACGTGGTAGGGGCTGTATTGCGTGGCTCTGTGTTGTGGTGCTCTGCGCAGTGTACGTGGTAGTTGCTGTATTGCGTTGTGGTGCTCTGTGCAGTGTACGTGGTAGGTGCTGTATTACGTTGCTCTGTGTTGTGGTGCTCTGTGCAGTGTACGTGGTATGTGCTGTATTACGTTGCTCTGTGTTGTGGTGCTCTGCAGTGTACGTGGTAAGTGCTGTATTGCGTGGCTCTGTGTTGTGGTGCTCTGTGCAGTGTACGTGGTAGGGGCTGTATTGCGTGGCTCTGTGTTGTGGTGCTCTGCAGTGTACGTGGTAGGTGCTGTATTGCGTGGCTCTGTGTTGTGGTGCTCTGTGCATTGTACGTGGTAGGTGCTGTATTGCGTGGCTCTGTGTTGTGGTGCTCTGTGCAGTGTACGTGGTAGGGGCTGTATTGCGTGGCTCTGTGTTGTGGTGCTCTGCAGTGTACGTGGTAGGTGCTGTATTGCGTGGCTCTGTGTTGTGGTGCTCTGTGCATTGTACGTGGTAGGTGCTGTATTGCGTGGCTCTGTGTTGTGGTGCTCTGTGCAGTGTACGTGGTAGGTGCTGTATTACGTTGCTCTGTGTTGTGGTGCTCTGTGCAGTGTACATGGTAGGTGCTGTATTGCGTGGCTCTGTGTTGTGGTGCTCTGTGCAGTGTACGTGGTAGGTCCTGTATTACGTTGCTCTGTGTTGTGGTGCTCTGTGCAGTGTACGTGGTAGGTGCTGTATTACGTTGCTGTGTGTTGTGGTGCTCTGTGCAGTGTACGTGGTAGGTGCTGTATTGCGTGGCTCTGTGTTGTGGTGCTCTGTGCAGTGTACGTGGTAGGTGCTGTATTGCGTGGCTCTGTGTTGTGGTGCTCTGTGCAGTGTACGTGATAGGTGCTGTATTACGTTGCTCTGTGTTGTGGTGCTCTGTGCAGTGTACGTGGTAGGTGCTGTATTACGTTGCTCTGTGTTGTGGTGCTCTGTGCAGTGTACGTGGTAGGTGCTGTATTACGTTGCTCTGTGTTGTGGTGCTCTGTGCAGTGTACGTGGTAGGTGTTGTATTGCGTGGCTCTGTGTTGTGGTGCTCTGTGCAGTGTACGTGGTAGGTGCTGTATTACGTTGCTCTGTGTTGTGGTGCTCTGCAGTGTACGTGGTAGGTGTTGTATTGCGTGGCTCTGTGTTGTGGTGCTCTGTGCAGTGTACGTGGTAGGTGCTGTATTACGTTGCTCTGTGTTGTGGTGCTCTGTGCAGTGTACGTGGTAGGTGCTGTATTACGTTGCTCTGTGTTGTGGTGCTCTGTGCAGTGTACGTGGTAGGTGCTGTATTACGTTGCTCTGTGTTGTGGTGCTCTGTGCAGTGTACGTGATAGGTGCTGTATTGCGTTGCTCTGTGTTGTGGTGCTCTGTGCAGTGTACGTGGTAGGTGCTGTATTGCGTGGCTCTGTGTTGTGGTGCTCTGTGCAGTGTACGTGGTAGGTGCTGTATTGTGTGGCTCTGTGTTGTGGTGCTCTGTGCAGTGTACGTGGTAGGTGCTGTATTACGTTGCTCTGTGTTGTGGAGCTCTGCAGTGTACGTGGTAGGTGTTGTATTGCGTGGCTCTGTGTTGTGGTGCTCTGTGCAGTGTACGTGGTAGGTGCTGTATTACGTTGCTCTGTGTTGTGGTGCTCTGTGCAGTTTACGTGGTAGGTGCTGTATTACGTTGCTCTGTGTTGTGGTGCTCTGTGCAGTGTACGTGGTAGGTGCTGTATTACGTTGCTCTGTGTTGTGGTGCTCTGTGCAGTGTACGTGATAGGTGCTGTATTGCGTTGCTCTGTGTTGTGGTGCTCTGTGCAGTGTACGTGGTAGGTGCTGTATTGCGTGGCTCTGTGTTGTGGTGCTCTGTGCAGTGTACGTGGTAGGTGCTGTATTGTGTGGCTCTGTGTTGTGGTGCTCTGTGCAGTGTACGTGGTAGGTGCTGTATTGCGTGGCTCTGTGTTGTGGTGCTCTGTGCAGTGTACGTGGTAGGTGCTGTATTGTGTGGCTCTGTGTTGTGGTGCTCTGTGCAGTGTATGTGGTAGGTGCTGTATTACGTGGCTCTGTGTTGTGCTCTGTGCAGTGTACGTGGTAGGTGCTGTATTGCGTGGCTCTGTGTTGTGGTGCTCTGTGCAGTGTACGTGGTAGGTGCTGTATTGCGTGGCTCTGTGTTGTGGTGCTCTGTGCAGTGTACGTGGTAGGTGCTGTATTGTGTGGCTCTGTGTTGTGGTGCTCTGTGCAGTGTATGTGGTAGGTGCTGTATTACGTGGCTCTGTGTTGTGCTCTGTGCAGTGTACGTGGTAGGTGCTGTATTGCGTTGCTCTGTGTTGTGGTGCTCTGTGCAGTGTACGTGGTAGGTGCTGTTTGGCGTGGCTCTGTGTTGTGGTGCTCTGTGCAGTGTATGTGGTAGGTGCTGTATTACGTGGCTCTGTGTTGTGCTCTGTGCAGTGTACGTGGTAGGTGCTGTATTACGTTGCTCTGTGTTGTGGTGCTCTGTGCAGTGTACGTGATAGGTGCTGTATTGCGTTGCTCTGTGTTGTGGTGCTCTGTGCAGTGTACGTGGTAGGTGCTGTATTGCGTGGCTCTGTGTTGTGGTGCTCTGTGCAGTGTACGTGGTAGGTGCTGTATTGTGTGGCTCTGTGTTGTGGTGCTCTGTGCAGTGTACGTGGTAGGTGCTGTATTGCGTGGCTCTGTGTTGTGGTGCTCTGTGCAGTGTACGTGGTAGGTGCTGTATTGTGTGGCTCTGTGTTGTGGTGCTCTGTGCAGTGTATGTGGTAGGTGCTGTATTACGTGGCTCTGTGTTGTGCTCTGTGCAGTGTACGTGGTAGGTGCTGTATTGCGTGGCTCTGTGTTGTGGTGCTCTGTGCAGTGTACGTGGTAGGTGCTGTATTGCGTGGCTCTGTGTTGTGGTGCTCTGTGCAGTGTACGTGGTAGGTGCTGTATTGTGTGGCTCTGTGTTGTGGTGCTCTGTGCAGTGTATGTGGTAGGTGCTGTATTACGTGGCTCTGTGTTGTGCTCTGTGCAGTGTACGTGGTAGGTGCTGTATTGCGTTGCTCTGTGTTGTGGTGCTCTGTGCAGTGTACGTGGTAGGTGCTGTTTGGCGTGGCTCTGTGTTGTGGTGCTCTGTGCAGTGTATGTGGTAGGTGCTGTATTACGTGGCTCTGTGTTGTGCTCTGTGCAGTGTACGTGGTAGGTGCTGTATTGCGTGGCTCTGTGTTGTGGTGCTCTGTGCAGTGTACGTGGTAGGTGCTATGTCTATCTCCTGTTGCAGACAGTTTGACTCTCGCTTGTGATGAAGACGAGGTTCTGGCTCTCACTCCCGGGACGCCATGCGGCCTACAGTCTCTCTCCGACCTCCGCTTCCATCATCTGCACGGCAGCAACGCCCTGATCACTAACGGCGGACGCACCGCGCTAAGGAACAACTCCCGCAGCGAATTCAATGACGCCATCGTAATGTCTAACCGGTGAGTTACTGTGTATGACGCATTATAACGTCCACTCGCGTGGAACCGCTGAGTAACTGTGTATAATGCGTTATAACGACCGGTCACGTTGAACCGCTGAGTAACTGTGTATAACGCATTATAACGTCCACTCGCGTGGAACTGCTGATTAACTGTGTATAATGCGTTATAACGACCGGTCACGTTGAACCGCTGAGTAACTGTGTATAACGCGTTATAACGACCGGTCACGTTGAACCGCTGAGTAACTGTGTATAACGCGTTATAACGACCGGTCACGTTGAACCGCTGAGTAACTGTGTATAACGCATTATAACGTCCACTCGCGTGGAACTGCTGAGTAACTGTGTATAACGCGTTATAACGACCGGTCACGTTGAACCGCTGAGTAACTGTGTATAACGCGTTATAATAACCGGTCACTTGGAACCGCTGAGTAACTGTGTATAACGCGTTATAATAACCGGTCACTTGGAACCGCTGAGTAACTGTGTATAACGCATTATAACGTCCACTCGCGTGGAACCGCTGAGTAACTGTGTATAACGCGTTATAACGACCGGTCACGTTGAACCGCTGAGTAACTGTGTATAACGCGTTATAATAACCGGTCACTTGGAACTGCTGAGTAACTGTGTATAACGCGTTATAATAACCGGTCACTTGGAACTGCTGAGTAACTGTGTATAACGCATTATAATGGCCAGTCGCGTGTAACCGCTGAATAACTGTGTATAACGCATTATAATGGCTGGTCACGTGGATCCGCTGAGTAACTGTATATAACGCATTATAACGGCCAGTCGCGTGTAACAGCTGAGTAACTGCATATAACGGCTGGTCGTATGGAACCGCTGAGTAACTGTGTATAACGCGTTATAACGACCGGTCACTTGGAACTGATGAGTAACTGTGTATAACGCGTTATAACGGCCAGTCAAGTGTAAACGCTGAGTAACTGTGTATAACGTGCTATAACGGCTGGTCGCATGGAACCGCTGAGTAACTGTGTATAACGCGTTATAACGACCGGTCACTTGGAACTGATGAGTAACTGTGTATAACGCGTTATAACGGCCAGTCAAGTGTAAACGCTGAGTAACTGTGTATAATGCTGTAACGGACTGTCTACCGGACGTAGAGCCAACATTTGTATTTCCCACCATTGTGCAGTTCAGGAATAGCACTCACCAGCCCAACCTCTGCCTCTCCCAAAGCGCATTTCTGCCGCTGGGGAAAAGGGTCAATTACGCCTTCTCCCAATGGTTCTCTCGGCCGCTGGGGAGAAGGTAGAGGGGCTGGGTTAGTCAGCTCAGGTTCCATGAAGTTGTCCTGGCCAAGTTCTGGGGGTGTCGATGCCAGTGCTTTGGTGGAGGCAATATAATCCATGGCACATTCTCAAAGGCAGCTTGCTGATAAATGCGGATTGCAGGTGATGGGGCCATAGCTTCCAGGCACCGGAACTGATAGGACTCAGGTGGAGTTGGACAGAGGCCAGCGGTACTCTGTCCTGATTCCAGCGATTCAGCTGGAGACTTTGGTGGGGACAAGGAGGGGGAGCCCTGATTGGTTTCTGGGAACAGTGCCAGCTGTTTCTGGGGACATGGCGTCAGGTGGGGTCTCCACAGGGGAAAGGGGACAAAGTTCTGGGGTAGGGGCAGGCAGGAGCCAGTGGCATTCTGCCAGGATGCCAGCTCTTCCGCCGGATCATCCACGGGGGAAAAGGGGCACAGTTCTTGGGTCATTGCATCTGCTGGGGCATTGGGACAGGGAAAGGGCAACAGTTCTGGGTACTCAGTCAAGGGGTTGGGACCCGGGTGTGGAGACAACTATCTCATCCACCCCTCCCAGGTAAAACGTCACATAGCTTAACTCTGCTAAATCCACATCATCGGGGCCCAGTTGCACGAGTTTGAGCAGCTTGGCAAACGACTTTTCCAGCTCCCACTCTCGGTGAACCAAAAAGTCCAAATCAGCATCCAACTCTGCAACATCATATTCCCGCCTCTCACGGATTTCAATTTCCGCCTCCTGATCGGAGCTGCTGAAAGGGCACTCCTCCTGGTAACTTTCAAACATTACTCCAGGGCCGCCAAACCCAAAACCCTCGGGGGGGATCATCCAAACCTTCCAGCTCTGGGTGCATCTGGGTTGCATGCCACTTTAGTGCCCGGTATTCCTCATCCAGGGCCAGCTCAGCATCAACAAGCACTGCCAGTTCCGTCACCCACTTTCCTTGGGGTTGTTTACCCAGATATTGCATCCATAGGTCCATCTGGAGCTTGTACCTCTCCTGGTGATTTAGGATGTACCTTCCCCGGCAGTACTGATCCCACCTGATAGCTTCCCACCTGAGATCCCGGTGATTACAATCCCTCCTGACCAGAACCTCGGCATCCAGCTCAGCCTCCCTCTCGCCTTCCTGCATAATACGATCCACCACCTCGAAGGGAGAGTTTGGCCCATACACAGCCAGACGTTCCATTAACATCTGGGTGATCACATCTTCCACCTCCATGAATGCTGAGGAAGCAGCTGGACTGAGGAGCTTGCACTTTCTGTCCATGGTTCTGCTTGCAATCCCTTGCTGGTGCTCTGCTGCTAATCCATTGGATTCTTGCATGGAGGATCCCACTGCTGCCACCAATGTAACGGACCGTCTACCAGACGAAGTAGACCCTCTGTCCGTTGTGTGAAATCACCTCCTTAGCCCCTAGTTAAAGCTCAGCATTCATCCAGCAAGTCTTTCCTGGACCCTTGATCTTTGTACCCAAATAGACAGGACATCTAGCAGTCAGGTACAGCAAGATTGAACAACTCTTTTATTTGGGTAACAGCACAGACTTTTAAAAAGACATACACATGACATCACAGACATTAGTATACAATGGGGGGGATGGAACTAAACATAGTTCTCCAACTAACTGGGGCTAGGAAAACATTAGACATTCAGTCTGCAAACCAAATAGGAATTAACAATTAACATTACTGTGTCTAATTACAATACACACAGTAATGTACACAACATAATCAGTTTACCAGTTAATACAGAACAATGGATGTTGGAGTAAACTATTGGAGTCACTGTCACATTATAAACCTTCAGAGTGGTCTACTCACAGAATTAAACATTACACATAAACCAATATACTAACAGAATATAACTAACTAACAATATTAACGTATAGTGCTATGGCACATCCATTACCCAGGTAGTCCGTTCATTTGTGAGTTGGTTCGGTAGATTCAATCTACCGAACACCCAGGCAGAAAGGCACGAACAAGCCTTTCTGCAGGGGAAAATGCCAGCCTTTACCATGGGGCCATAGTCCAGAGGCAGCAGGCGAGCAACCAGGCTTCTCCAGAACATAGTGGCCAGGTTGGTTCCGCCACATCTCTCCCCTTTTCCAAACAGACTAACAGGGTATCTGACCTCCTGCCGGTCAGTGCCCTGGTTAGTCCAGCAGCCCACCCACAAAACAGAAACAGCAGTACAGCCCACCCACAAGAAATGGTTACTACACCCGAGTAAGGGAGAAACTTGTCCATGTCCAGGTGCCTCACCACGGCTGTATGGGGGACTGGTAGGCTGCCTAGGTGGGTTGCTGAGTGGGCAGAGACCAGCGGTACTCTGCCCTGGTGCCAGCACTACCACAGAAGTAGCCTGGTTGGATCCTGGTTGCTGGAGGGGGAGACAGACTGTCTCCCCTTTGGATACACAGCTCTGCTGCTGTGGGGGGAGACTGACTTTCTCCCCTTTGGCTAAACAGCCCTGTTGCTGGGGGACAGGACCGACTGTCCCTACCCCCTGTGCTGTAAGTGCAGAGACCACGGTCCCATCTGCACGGTTGTGGGGCTTACTGTCTCCCCCTGGTACGTTAAGCTGCCGCTGGGGAGAGGGGGTAACCAAGAGGGGGTCCAAGAACCCCAGTCAGGCAGGCTGTCAGAATTCACTTTGTGACAAACGCGTTATAACGACTGGTCGCGTGTAACTGCTGAGTAACTGTGTATAGCGTGTTATACCAGCCGGTCACGTGGAACCGCTGAGTAACTGTGTATAAGGTTTTGTAAAGACCGTCGACATGTAACCGGTAAGTACCTGTGTATAACGCATTATAATTACCAGTCATGTGTAACCGGTGAGTAACTGTGTATAGCGTGTTATACCAGCCGGTCACGTGGAACCGCTGAGTAACTGTGTATAAGGTTTTGTAAAGACCGTCGACATGTAACCGTGAGTACCTGTGTATAACGCATTATAATTACCAGTCACGTGTAACCGGTGAGTACCTGTGTATAACGCATTATAATTACCAGTCACGTGTAACCGTGAGTACCTGTGTATAACGCATTATAATTACCAGTCACGTGTAACCGTGAGTACCTGTGTATAACGCATTATAATTACCAGTCACGTGTAACCGTGAGTACCTGTGTATAAGGCATTTTAATTACCAGTCACGTGTAACCGTGAGTACCTGTGTATAACGCATTATAATTACCAGTCACGTGTAACCGTGAGTACCTGTGTATAACGCATTATAATTACCAGTCACGTGTAACCGTGAGTACCTGTGTATAAGGCATTTTAATTACCAGTCACGTGTAACCGTGAGTACCTGTGTATAACGCATTATAATTACCAGTCACGTGTAACCGTGAGTACCTGTGTATAACGCATTATAATTACCAGTCACGTGTAACCGTGAGTACCTGTGTATAACGCATTATAATTACCAGTCACGTGTAACCAGTGAGTACCTGTGTATAACGCATTATAATTACCAGTCACGTGTAACCGTGAGTACCTGTGTATAACGCATTATAATTACCAGTCACGTGTAACCGTGAGTACCTGTGTATAACGCATTATAATTACCAGTCACGTGTAACCGTGAGTACCTGTGTATAACGCATTATAATGACTGGTCATGTGTAACCGGTGAGTACCTGTGTATAACGCATTATAATTACCAGTCACGTGTAACCGGTGAGTACCTGTGTATAACGCATTATAATGACTGGTCATGTGTAACCGGTGAGTACCTGTGTATAACGCATTATAATGACCGGTCACGTGTAACCGTGAGTACCTGTGTATAACGCATTATAATGACCGGTCACGTGTAACCGGTGAGTACCTGTGTATAACGCATTATAATGACTGGTCATGTGTAACCGGTGAGTACCTGTGTATAACGCATTATAATGACCGGTCACGTGTAACCGTGAGTACCTGTGTATAACGCATTATAATGACCGGTCACGTGTAACCGGTGAGTACCTGTGTACAAAGCGTTGTAATGACCGTTCTCTTGCCCCCAGACCTTTGCGAGATGGAGAGCTGTTTGAGATTGTTATACAGAAGATGGTGGACCGATGGTCCGGCTCCATAGAAGCTGGTGAGTATTGTGATGGGGGTCTGAACTCCCTGATATTAACTCTTGTGTCGATCTTAATGTTAGAGGAACATGTCACTTCATTCTCAGTGTCCCACATGGTAGGTGCTCTCTACCGGCCCCTTTTATTCCTTCCTACTCATGATCTCTTCTGGTCTCAGGAGTCACCGCCATTCGTCCGGAAGATCTGGAATTCCCAAACACCATGACTGACATTGATTACGACACCTGGATGCTGAGGTGGGCTGTGTTTGGGATTCTGGATGCCGAGGTGGGCTGTGTTTGGGATTCTGGATGCCGAGGTGGGCTGTGTTTGGGATTCTGGATGCCGAGGTGGGCTGTGTTTGGGATTCTGGATGCCGAGGTGGGCTGTGTTTGGGATTCTGGATGCCGAGGTGGGCTGGGTTTGGGATTCTGGATGCCGAGGTGGGCTGGGTTTGGGATTCTGGATGCCGAGGTGGGCTGGGTTTGGGATTCTGGATGCCGAGGTGGGCTGGGTTTGGGATTCTGGATGCCGAGGTGGGCTGGGTTTGGGATTCTGGATGCCGAGGTGGGCTGGGTTTGGGATTCTGGATGCCGAGGTGGGCTGGGTTTGGGATTCTGGATGCCGAGGTGGGCTGGGTTTGGGATTCTGGATGCCGAGGTGGGCTGGGTTTGGGATTCTGGATGCCGAGGTGGGCTGGGTTTGGGATTCTGGATGCCGAGGTGGGCTGGGTTTGGGATTCTGGATGCCGAGGTGGGCTGGGTTTGGGATTCTGGATGCCGAGGTGGGCTGGGTTTGGGATTCTGGATGCCGAGGTGGGCTGGGTTTGGGATTCTGGATGCCGAGGTGGGCTGGGTTTGGGATTCTGGATGCCGAGGTGGGCTGGGTTTGGGATTCTGGATGCCGAGGTGGGCTGGGTTTGGGATTCTGGATGCCGAGGTGGGCTGGGTTTGGGATTCTGGATGCCGAGGTGGGCTGGGTTTGGGATTCTGGATGCCGAGGTGGGCTGGGTTTGGGATTCTGGATGCCGAGGTGGGCTGGGTTTGGGATTCTGGATGCCGAGGTGGGCTGGGTTTGGGATTCTGGCTGTTTTCTCACGTTCAGTGGATGCCGAGGTGGGCTGTGTTTGGGATTCTGGATGCCGAGGTGGGCTGGGTTTGGAATTCTGGATGCCGAGGTGGGCTGGGTTTGGGATTCTGGATGCCGAGGTGGGCTGGGTTTGGGATTCTGGATGCTGAGGTGGGCTGTGTTTGGGATTCTGGATGCCGAGGTGGGCTGGGTTTGGGATTCTGGATGCCGAGGTGGGCTGGGTTTGGGATTCTGGATGCTGAGGTGGGCTGGGTTTGGGATTCTGGAGTCCGAGGTGGTCTGGGTTTGGGATTCTGGATGCCGAGGTGGGCTGGGTTTGGGATTCTGGCTGTTTTCTCACGTTCAGTGGATGCCGAGGTGGGCTGTGTTTGGGATTCTGGATGCTGAGGTGGGCTGGTTTGGGATTCTGGATGCCGAGGTGGGCTGGGTTTGGGATTCTGGATGCCGAGGTGGGCTGGGTTTGGGATTCTGGATGCCGAGGTGGGCTGGGTTTGGGATTCTGGCTATTTTCTCACGTTCAGTGGATGCCGAGGTGGGCTGTGTTTGGGATTTTGAATGCTGTAATGGGCTGTGTTTGGGATTCTGGATGCCGAGGTGGGCTGGGTTTGGGATTCTGGATGCCGAGGTGGGCTGGGTTTGGGATTCTGCATGCCGAGGTGGGCTGTGTTTGGGATTCTGCATGCCGAGGTGGGCTGTGTTTGGGATTCTGGATGCTGAGGTGGGCTGTGTTTGGGATTCTGGATGCTGAGGTGGGCTGGGTTTGGGATTCTGGATGCTGAGGTGGGCTGGGTTTGGGATTCTGCATGCCGAGGTGGGCTGTGTTTGGGATTCTGGATGCTGAGGTGGGCTGTGTTTGGGATTCTGGATGCTGAGGTGGGCTGGGTTTGGGATTCTGGATGCTGAGGTGGGCTGGGTTTGGGATTCTGGATGCCGAGGTGGGCTGGGTTTGGGATTCTGGATGCCGAGGTGGGCTGTGTCTGGGATTCTGGATGCTGAGGTGGGCTGGGTTTGGGATTCTGGATGCTGAGGTGGGCTGTGTTTGGGATTCTGGATGCCGAGGTGGGCTGGGTTTGGGATTCTGGATGCCGAGGTGGGCTGGGTTTGGGATTCTGGATGCCGAGGTGGGCTGTGTGTGGGATTCTGGATGCCGAGGTGGGCTGGGTTTGGGATTCCGGATGCCGAGGTGGGCTGTGTTTGGGATTCCGGATGCCGAGGTGGGCTGGGTTTGGGATTCTGGATGCCGAGGTGGGCTGTGGGGATGGTGTATTTGGGGCGTGGGGCAGCTGCGTTGGTGTATTTGGGGCGTGGGGATGGTGTATTTGGGGCGTGGGGCCGCTGCGTTGGTGTATTTGGGGCGCGGGGTTGGTGTATTTGGGGCGTGGGGCCTCTGCGTTGGTGTATTTGGGGCGTGGGGTTGGTGTATTTGGGGCGTGGGGATGGTGTATTTGGGGCGTGGGGTTGGTGTATTTGGGGCGCGGGGCCGCTGCGTTGGTGTATTTGGGGCGTGGGGATGGTGTATTTGGGACGTGGGGCCGCGGGGTTGGTGTATTTGGGGCGTGGGGCCGCTGCGTTGGTGTATTTGGGGCGTGGGGATGGTGTATTTGGGGCGTGGGGCCGCTGCGTTGGTGTATTTGGGGAGTGGGGTTGGTGTATTTGGGGCGTGGGGTTGGTGTATTTGGGGCGTGGGGATGGTGTACAGGGAGTGCAGAATTATTAGGCAAGTTGTATTTTTGAGGATTAATTTTATTATTGAACAACAACCATGTTCTCAATGAACCCAAAAAACTCATTAATATCAAAGCTGAATATTTTTGGAAGTAGTTTTTAGTTTGTTTTTAGTTTTAGCTATTTTAGGGGGATATCTGTGTGTGCAGGTGACTATTACTGTGCATAATTATTAGGCAACTTAACAAAAAAACAATATATACCCATTTCAATTATTTATTTTTACCAGTGAAACCAATATAACATCTCAACATTCACAAATATACATTTCTGACATTCAAAAACAAAACAAAAACAAATCAGTGACCAATATAGCCACCTTTCTTTGCAAGGACACTCAAAAGCCTGCCATCCATGGATTCTGTCAGTGTTTTGATCTGTTCACCATCAACATTGCGTGCAGCAGCAACCACAGCCTCCCAGACACTGTTCAGAGAGGTGTACTGTTTTCCCTCCTTGTAAATCTCACATTTGATGATGGACCACAGGTTCTCAATGGGGTTCAGATCAGGTGAACAAGGAGGCCAATGTCATTAGATTTTCTTCTTTTATACCCTTTCTTGCCAGCCACGCTGTGGAGTACTTGGACGCGTGTGATGGAGCATTGTCCTACATGAAAATCATGTTTTTCTTGAAGGATGCAGACTTCTTCCTGTACCACTGCTTGAAGAAGGTGTCTTCCAGGAACTGGCAGTAGGACTGGGAGTTGAGCTTGACTCCATCCTCAACCCGAAAAGGCCCCACAAGCTCATCTTTGATGATACCAGCCCAAACCAGTACTCCACCTCCACCTTGCTGGCGTCAGAGTCGGACTGGAGCTCTCTGCCCTTTACCAATCCAGCCACGGGCCCATCAAGACTCACTCTCATTTCATCAGTCCATAAAACCTTAGAAAAATCAGTCTTGAGATATTTCTTGGCCCAGTCTTGACGTTTCAGCTTGTGTGTCTTGTTCAGTGGTGGTCGTCTTTCAGCCTTTCTTACCTTGGCCATGTCTCTGAGTATTGCACACCTTGTGCTTTTGGGCACTCCAGTGATGTTGCAGCTCTGAAATATGGCCAAACTGGTGGCAAGTGGCATCGTGGCAGCTGCACGCTTGACTTTTCTCAGTTCATGGGCAGTTATTTTGCGCCTTGGTTTTTCCACACGCTTCTTGCGACCCTGTTGACTATTTTGAATGAAACGCTTGATTGTTCGATGATCACGCTTCAGAAGCTTTGCAATTTTAAGAGTGCTGCATCCCTCTGCAAGATATCTCACTATTTTTGACTTTTCTGAGCCTGTCAAGTCCTTCTTTTGACCCATTTTGCCAAAGGAAAGGAAGTTGCCTAATAATTATGCACACCTGATATAGGGTGTTGATGTCATTAGACCACACCCCTCCTCATTACAGAGATGCACATCACCTAATATGCTTAATTGGTAGTAGGCTTTCGAGCTTATACAGCTTGGAGTAAGACAACATGCATAAAGAGGATGATGTGGTCAAAATACTAATTTTCCTAATAATTCTGCACTCCCTGTATTTGGGGTGTGGGGCCGCTGCATTGGTGTATTTGGGGCGTGGGGTTGGTGTATTTGGGGCGTGGGGCCGCTGCGTTGGTGTATTTGGGGCGTGGGGATGGTGTATTTGGGGCGCGGGGTTGGTGTATTTGGGGCGTGGGGATGGTGTATTTGGGGCGCGGGGATGGTGTATTTGGGGCGCGGGGTTGGTGTATTTGGGGCGCGGGGTTGGTGTATTTGGGGCGCGGGGTTGGTGTATTTGGGGCGCGGGGTTGGTGTATTTGGAGCGTGGGGATGGTGTATTTGGGGCGTGGGGCCGCTGCGTTGGTGTATTTGGTACGTGGGGATGGTGTATTTGGGGCGTGGGGATGGTGTATTTGGGGCGTGGGGCCGCTGCGTTGGTGTATTTGGGGCGTGGGGCCGCTGCGTTGGTGTATTTGGGGCGTGGGGATGGTGTATTTGGGGCGTGGGGATGGTGTATTTGGGGCGTGGGGATGGTGTATTTGCGGCGTGGGGATGGTGTATTTGGGGCGCGGGGATGGTGTATTTGGGGCGCAGGGATGGTGTATTTGGGGCGCAGGGATGGTGTATTTGGGGCGTGGGGCCGCTGCGTTGGTGTATTTGGGGCGCGGGGATGGTGTATTTGGGGCGCGTGGTTGGTGTATTTGGGGCGCGGGGATGGTGTATTTGGGGCGTGGGGATGGTGTATTTGGGGCGTGGGGATGGTGTATTTGGGGCGTGGGGATGGTGTATTTGGGGCGTGGGGTTGGTCTATTTGGGGCGCGGGGATGGTGTATTTGGGGCGCGGGGATGGTGTATTTGGGGCGCGGGGATGGTGTATTTGGGGCGCGGGGCTGGTGTATTTGGGCCGCTGCGTTGGTGTATTTGGGGCGCGGGGTTGGTGTATTTGGGGCGCGGGGTTGGTGTATTTGGGGCGCGGGGTTGGTGTATTTGGGGCGCGGGGTTGGTGTATTTGGGGCGCGGGGTTGGTGTATTTGGGGCGCGGGGTT